>CM075821.1:24460467-24640461 GCA_037975025.1 Excoecaria agallocha | reverse complement strand
AGATGCATGCAATATAATGTTTTTACTTTATCTTTACTTTATTCAATCATATTCATATATGCACATGTATAATCTTGTGTAACTATGAACAATGTAATCATATACATGCTCATGTGTATCTTTATGTAAACATGTGAACATGTGCACTCTTGGGTATTGTTATTCATTACTTTACTCTTTTCTCATCATATGCATATAGATGTTCATACATATATATTCATGTTTAATTATAAGCATGATATCATATAAACGTACATGTATAAACTTTTTTCTATAAACACATTATCTTGAGCACAATTAGGTATTACTAATTTGTACTTGTAATCCTATTAAATCATGTAAGTATTTCGCATATGTATTATGATGATACATAACATTATTCTTATGGAGTTTCTTTAATTAATTATGTGTATAAACATGTATATAATATCATGTGGTATCAAAAGATACATATACGTGCCATTACCATGCATGTATCACAATCTGTAGTATGTAAACAAATATATATAAAGATGTATACAATAATGTAAATGACATACCATCTCTCGTACATAAGTATGTATGCAAAGCTTATAGCATAATTCGATCAATTTGCTCATGTAAGTAATCAATGAAACATTCTACCATCTATGGTGTGTATACTTGTATACACAGTCTCATTTAACAAAGCAATCATATACTTCACTAGATTATTTATAATTAACATATTTCCATGTAATCATAATTCATCATAAATTCATGTGATATCAAAAAGACACATAGTTGCTAATACATAGGCATGTATTATCATCTTCATATGACAATATGATCAACTTGCACATGATGCATTTATATCCCGATAGCCATGCAAATATACATTTATATTTTTAACTTATAAACATGTCATATAACTATAACATATGATCATGCTTATGTTATGTCAATGAGGTGAATAATAACATACCTTTATCATAAATATGCTTCAATAAGTACTCATACATGCTTACAATATGATATTATTTTATATGCTCATGAATTATCTATCTCAATGTATTACTTTTCCATTATATATATGCTTAAAAAAATTAAGATCATTTTTACATATAGTAAAAATTATGTTCTGGAGATGCTAAAGTTTCTTTAAATGCATAAGAATATTTCAAAAATTCATATCAACAATGGTGATAATTTCTTGCAACAATGCTTTATAGAGACAAATTTTAAGCATATATTTAAAGCTATTTTTGACCTACCAAAAGCCATTTTTAGCAAAAAAACTATATGTACAAGCATGATACTATATATATCTAGTTTCAAGAAAATTAAAAATTATTGCAATATCATTTCTATAACTCAAGATAATTAGAGATTACTGATGATTGTTCATTGCGATAGGCATTATATGATTCTAAATTTCAAGCTAAATTTATATAGGTTTAAAAGAATTAATAGACTTTGTTTTCTTCATAAAAAATGTAGATATGAGAGTCTGTTTTATAACCCAAATAGAATTACCTAATTATCATTTTTACATTTCAAGATATTACAACAACATTAAGGACTATTCTTGGAAACAATGCTACCAGCAGTTTCGGATTCAAGTCATTTTTTAACATATTTAGAAATAGAAGAAAATCAAGATTTCTACATATAAATTGAATACATATAAGTCTAGTTTAACCAAAAATTGGATTTATAAAATTCTGAACTTTATAACAAGATATACAGTCAAATTACTAAAATGTTTTCCTATTCTCTAAACAACAGCTCACTACCCATTCGGTTTTTATTATCACTTAGAAAATTAATAGTATAAAATGGGTATAAAATTTTGACAACATTCCTTCATGAAAGTTGTGCTAATATAAATCTATTTTAATTAAAATTTTTTCTCAAAGTATTTTGACTTCTTTACAAAATGCTATAGCAAAAAATATAGCAATATCATCATAACAACTGGGCAGCAGCCCAAAATGAATTTCAAGTTAGATTTAGGGGCACTTAGAGGAAGAATCGAAGATGGATTCCTTCAACAAAATTTTAGGTCTAAATATTAGGAATAAGTACCAACTAGATTTAAGTTAATTAAATTTCTATAGCTCAATATATTATAAAATTATAGAAGCTAGTTTTAGCAATTCTTTTCATACATTGCTTCTTTGCAAGGCCTATCTCAAATATTTCACTTAATTCTTTTAGGTTTATTAACTCATGCCATAAACCATATCTTTGCAGAAATTCCTATCTTGAGATATACTAAAAACAAACACAAGAAACTCATTCCCGTGCCTTAGCAAAATCACACATAGCTAAAATCTTTAGCTACCTCCTTACCTTTTTTCTTCCTCTTAGCTTCCTCCACTATAAATTATATTTTCAAACCATCATCTATCAAAATTACATAATTCAATCTTCTCAGGAATGCCATCCAACAAGATAGAATGATAAGAAGAATAGATATTTTAAAGTCTTAAATCCATAACTTGATGATTTCACTAAAAACTCCTAAATCATCCACATATAAGAGATTTAATCTTAAAGAATCAGGAGGATTAGAGATGAAAGGCTTTATAGAGAAAGATGAGATATAAGAGAAGAGACATGAGACATGAGGCATAAGAGATAAAAAAAAGAAAAATAATTATTTTCTTCAAAAATTCATCCATCTAAAGAACACCACCCAATTCTTGCATTTCTCTCTCGTACATGCATGATTTTAGACCTTATAAAAGGGAGGAGAAGTCTCCTTTTGATTCTTTAAAAATTTGTATGTAAAAAGATGTCACCTCTCCTTTATTCTTCTCATAGATTCAACCCTATCTTTTTATCCTTTAATTTCTAATTTACCTTAACTTATTTCTACTTTTTAAAATTAACGCCACATGAGCTAACTTTATAATTTGACCCCAAACTTAATTTCTTTTTTATAGATTTGACCTACTAATACATAATTATATTACAATAGACCACTTAAGTAAAATTTCTTTTTTAATTGCACACTTGTATACAAAAAATTTAATTGATTCTCTGACCATTTACCACATAAGACCATTAATCCAAAAGGTCTTAATTTTTAATAATTCCTCTAATTAACCATTATTTGACATTAATAACATGATAATGCCCGTGAATTCTTCTAAAGCATATTTTGGTTCCTTACATTCTATATCTTTGAGATAAATAAAGGGGCCTTCATAAATTGTTGTAGCTGGAGTTATGGGCGATCATGATTATGACAACAAGTTATGTATGCTATTTGTAAATTTTGTAATTTTTGGCATGTACACAGATATGGATATGAGTTTGTTTGTAACCTTATGGATGTCATGTTAAAGTTAAGCATTATATGGTTGACATCCTTGTGTAATTAAACGTTTAATAAATGCAGTTGAGAATGAAAATATTTTTGTAATAATAATGTGATTGGTGGATTTAATGTAATTTTTTATTTGAGGAGGATGGGAAAAATTATGTTGGGTAAATAAAAATAAAGGATTGAAATCTTTGATGATTTAGGTGAAACTGATGTTGATTTATCTATATATAGATCATATATTAGTTGTGACATCCTTATTCGGCTCATCCACCAGACTTGGTATAGTGTGTTACATACGCCCTTTAGCTTTTTCTTGTTAGAACGTAGCTCTTTCATGAATTTAACATATTTTGGTATATGAAACAAATTTTCCATAAATGGTAAATTTACATACAATTTCTTCAACATACCAAAAAATTTTGCTAGTTAATCATTTTTCTTTTCTTTACTAGCTAAAGATGGGAATGGTATATGCAACAAAGCTTTCATAAATGGTAAATTTAAATGCAATTTCTTGATCATATCCGAAACTTTTTCTAGTTTATTATTTTTTTTCTTTACTAGCTAAAGGTGGGAATGGTATATGCAACAAAACTTCACTAAATGGTAAATTTCATGTAATTTCTTTAACGTATCTAAAAACTTTACTAGTTGATCATTTTTCTTTTCATTACTAGCTAAAGGTGGGAATGGTATATGCAACAAAGCTTCCACAAATGCTAAATTTACATGTAATTTCTTTAACATATCAAAAAATTTTGCTAGTTAATCATTTTTCTTTTCTTAACACGGGTTGGCCTTTGCGAATAAACTTTTTCTCATCTCCAATAACATTAAGATCAAAACTACTTACATGCACTGTTTGTTCTACCATAATTGAAGAAGGATGGTTACCTTCGTGTTCATTGCACTATTTCTTACCACTTTTTGGTGTAATTGTGTAAGGCTCTAACTTTAACCCTAGTGCAAATGCTTCATTAAAATGATATTAATAATGATTAATGTTTGATTAACCAGTGAAATTCAAATTAGGGTCAAAAAGGGTAATGTGGTAATTTTACTTTATGTTATATATGTGAATTTTTAAGCATGATAACATTATAAGGGCGTGATTAAATGAGGGAAGATAATGTTTGGGGTCAATATTGAAAGAAAGAATATGTGGGGATAATTTTATATTAGAAAGAATTAAAGGGGATTAATTTCTAACATGTAAACAAATGAAGGAGATAAAAAAAACTTCTCTTTACACTTTAAATTCTAGAATTCTACATGTAAGAGATAGAAAGTGCTGAGAAGGGATTACAAAATTTACTTGGTCAGCATTATAAAGGGAGAAAATTTTAGATTTTATTTCTCCTTTTCTCTCTCTAAAGTTAGGCATTTCCTCTCTCATTAACTCTTAAAGATTCTACTACAATTTAATTGATAGAAGGGTTTTAAAGTTGGGTTGTCCAATGGTAATGTGTTCTTCTCAATTTTTCATTGTCATCTTCTTTTTGTTAGAGTTGAAAACTTTACATGAGGTGAATTGTTGGATAATTATGAATGCATGTTTAATGTAGAAAAAGAAGGGATTAAGAACAAATGGAAAAAGTGGTGAAACATTTAAATAGAACTTTAAAGATTGGCTAAGGTATGGGAACCATACTCACTTCAATTGTTGTATGTGCTTAATTTGAGGATGAATGAGATTAAAATTAAAGATTGGATAGAGAAACTATGGTTAAATCCCAATATTTCTTCTCATATTTCTTCAAGAGTATGTTGATTAGTTTTACTGAAATTCATAGATTTAAAGCATTTCATAATGTAAATTTGAGTTCATGGTATATATAGTTTAGGGGATGCATAGGTTTTGAAGGTTTTGCAATAAAAATCATATTAAGTAAAATACCTCTTTGATGACAAAAGTCTATCTTTGGGTTCACTTGACACAGTAGGATTGTATTGATTATAACTTGAGTTGTAGAATTAAAAATTGATTAATTCAAATTAGGTTAGAAAATAGACGTTTATATCTAGATTTTCTATGAAGAATAAAAAGTCTAACTCTACCTCTAAACTCGTCAAAACATAGCCTGAAAATCGAAACAATTTGTTGCCCTATCTTTAGGAGCAGTACTTAATGTTTTGTAAATGTCTTCAAATTTAAAAATCCAAATGAGGTGATTTTTAGTGATCCTAAAACTAGAAGAGAAAAAAATTTGTACAAGACATTTTTGATTAAAAATGTCATTTGATAGGTCTAAAATAGCATACAAGAAGAAATATGAAATCCACCTTTAGGATTTTTAGGGCAGGATAGGCCTCATGGTCAGCAACAAATTGGTAACAACCATGAGCCCTTCTAGAACTAAATTAGCTCCTATCTCATGGTTAGCACAAATTGGTAGTCATCGTGACCCTCCCACATTTCCTTCTATACTTGATATTTTGGCACCAAGTTATCACCAAAGCTTGTCTAAATTTCCCAAATATTTTTAGAGCTTTCTAAACATAAATATAAATGTATTATGTAACATCAAATATGTTCAAAACATAATGACATGTGGAAATAAAGTTGTAAAATAAAACATTTATTCTAGAAAGCATGAAAATACATATGATTTATGGTGTTCTAATTTAGTAATGCAAACTTATGCTCTTATGTTAGTATAAGGTGTATTGTTACCATATTGTAGAACCTTTAATAAACTCAACTGTTATGTTCATTCATAGGTACATAAAAGAACTGGCTTTGATTGTTTATTGAAATAGTATAGATATATACATGTATGTTCATAATTTATGGCTATCATACAATTGTATTTCGTTACATAATTGTATATTTATAGTTATTTATACTACTATAAGTGATTATGGATCCTTATATATATATTTGTACATGTAAGACTATATCACAAAGATATATTCATGATGATTGAAATGTATAAGAATATAGTTCAATGGCTACATGTTTTATGCTATATATGATATCATGCTTAAGTATATGATTACAATGATATATGTTCAATTACAATTACTCATATTGTTATATGAGGTTGAGTATACATGTAAATACACTAGAGATTATGTATCTTCTTATATGATTATATATGTGCAAATTGTATGATAAAAGCACAAGTATGATAAATGAAATGAATAAGAACACAATATTGCCTGTAAATAGAGTTTAATTGTGGATAGATAGGCATACTTATAGGGATAAAGTTATAACTGCTATAGTTTAACCCCGTTTGGGTTATAAAAGTATAGAGATGGTCCCATTTGGATCATAAACAACCTCATTTGGGTTGTTAGCCGACCCTATTTGTGTCCGCTTAATTGGTCTAGAGTATTGTTCTGCCCCGTTTGGGTCTAAATATTTGATATCTATGCATATCTATAGTTTTAATATCTAATGGTATCTATAATTCTTGTTATCCTCTCTTAGAACTTGGGCAGGCTAATTATAATTACAGTACTTGAATCAAAACATAAATGTTCAGATGTTATTGATGAAGCATATGATCTACTCTGATTACAATAATTATTTCTAAAGTATAAATGCACATCTTATATAAATCAACCATATTATTTATGCATGTGAGATATTTATTAAGTTTCATTATCTTATTGATTATATACCTTGTTATGTTGCCAATATTCATATTGTATTATCATTGAAATCCTGTTTTACAAGTAATACATGTTGAGTGTTTGTTGATGACTACTGTGAGTTGCCATCCATCATGAATGTTTCCTTACTAAGCTTTATAGCTTAGCACGGGTTGTTAATTCATGTAGTTATAGTAGATAAGACTTTTGTATAAGGATGTATCTTTGCATCAAGAAGGCCAACACAAGTCCGACAAGAAGTTGATGTAGGGAGTTATTGATTAATATTTTGTATAATTTTATATTAAGAGTAATATGCATAAAAATATGTATTTAATATGGAAGGTTTGAGTTGTAATAGGTTCCCTTATGTAATTAACAATATATATATGCTTGCATGATCCAAAATAACTAACATACAATATGATATGTATGATACCGTATAGAAAGTTAAATCATGATAATAGTGATATAACACCTAAAATGAATATGAGATATAACATGTGATGAGTTATAGTAATGTAATAGTTATATGATAATCATTACAAAGATAAAATTGCAGAGAGATGCATGATTAATGTTTTTAATTGGCTTCAGAAATAGATTAATAGCATAAGGGTTTATAATTTTGTATCAGAGCAATATGTTTAGCCTTTTCTAGTCAATAAGAGACTAGGATTTTGTTATACAGTATAGTATGGTGTTTTCCTAATGCAAAAGTCCTTATTTTTCTTATAAATAATAGATGAAGGATTCTAGGGATGCTATCGAAGAATCAACTAAAATTAACTTACCTGTTGGAATGAATCCCTCCAATCCTAGATCATCGTCGTCTAATGGAAATTAGATTGTTGCCACCATTCTTGGTGAAGCATTGTTGAAAATTTCATAAGACATAGCCTAAATTCTATAAAAGATAACTGCACCTAAAGCTCCAATATTTGAAATTAGAAAACATGGTGCAAAAGAATTCTTGAGCACTAATTTGGAGCAATTTAAAGAAGTAGAATTTTGGTTAGAAAGGCTTGAAAGAATCTTAGATGAAATTCATTGCCTAGCTAATCATAAAGTGTGTTGTGTTATGTCCTTACTCCAAAGAGCAGCTTATGATTGGTGAAAATTGGTACTAAAATAACGCGATAACCATATCCACTTCCATGGGGATTTTTTGAAGCTAAATTCAAGACGAAGTATGTTACTAAGGCATATAAAGAAGAAAAGTTGAGACAGTTATTGAATCTGAAATAGAGAGCTATGACTGTGGCTAATTATGAGAAAGAGTTCAATCGTCTATGCAAATATGTTCCTAACTCAGTGCTAACAAGAGCTTTCAAGTGTAGATAGTTTGAAGATGGCCTGAATGATTAGATCAGAGAAAAGTTGATTGGACCTATGTCTCTACAATTGGTAAATTTTTATCAACTAGTTTTAGAAGCTATAAGAGTTGAGAAGAAGGAGTTGACTAAAATAGAAAGAGAATAGAAAAGAAGTGAGGATAGAGGTGGATGTTCCATTAGGATAAGATTTAAATGAGCACAAGGAAATCAGCTATCTAGGTCTATTTACAGTCTTGCTAAAGAAGGTAGATGGCAAAGATCATATATAGTGTCTAAGCCTAGTAAAGAAACATAGTAAGACACTGATGGGTTAGCCACCGAATTAACTATTCAAGACAACACTAGGGCACTTATAGGAAGTTATCAAGTGTGTTTTTTAGGTGTTTTGCCACTGACTACTATATGGAAAATTATCCCTCAAAGCGGGAGCAAGGACCTATACGGTAAGGTAGCAAGGGAGCTTTTAATGCACCCTCCGCTGGTTGAGGCAAAGACAGAGGGCATGGTGGATCAAATCAACATGGATTCCAGCATAAAAATGTATCTAAAACAGTTGATAGGCTTTTAGCTCCTATTGTTCTTAGGTAGGCTTATGTAATGAAAGGTCATGAGGATCGGAGTTATCTTGATGTTATAACCAGTATTTTATCTCTTTTTGACTTTAATATTCATACATTTATCGATCCTAGTTCCACCCATTCATATGTTTGCATTGGGGATATGGGTAGAAACATGTCAACTGTTCTTCAATTGGATTATGATATTTGTGTAACAAACCCATTGGGTTATAGTGTCTATGTAAATAAAGTATATAAAGAATGTCCTATTGTGATTCAAGGGAAAGAATTCTTAGCGGATCTTATTAATGTACCATTTAAGGAGTTTGATGTTATTTTTGTTATAGATTGGTTGTCAAAACATCATACAGTGGTTAATTATAGAGTGAAGGCAGTGGCATTAAAAGATGTTGATAAGGAATAAGTAATAGTGCAGGGTATTAGAACTAAACCATTAGCTAATGTGATATCTGCTATACAAGCAACAATTTCTTAGAAAGGGATGTGAGGCATTTTTGGCCTTGGTGCGTTATTCAAATAGGGAGAAAGGAAAGTTTTAAGATATACTAGTGGTTCATGAATTTCCTAATGTATTTCCTGAAGACTTACCTAGTCTTCAACCTAAAAGGGATGTGGAGTTGTCTATAGAAATCTTACTTGGTACAACTCCTATTTCTAAAGCACTATACAGGATGGCCCCAACAAAATTAAAGGAGTTAAAATTTTAGTTACAAGAGTTCCTTGATAAAGGCTTTTATTGGGCCTAGTGCATCTCCTTGGGGTGCACCAGTATAGACTACAGGTACCTAAATAAAATGATAGTCAAGAATAAGTACCCATTGTCTGGAATTGAAGACTTGTTTGATCAGTTGAAAGGAACTGGAGTATTTCAAAAATTTATTTTTGATCAAAGTTCTATCAACTTCGAGCAAAGAATGTGGATGTTCCAAAAATTGCATTTAGAACTCAGTATAGGCATTATAAATTCCTAGTCATGCTTTTTGGGTTAATAAATTTATTGATTACTTTTATGGATCTAATGAATAGGTTATTTAGACCCAACTTGGGCTAATTTGTTGTGGTATTCATTGATGACATATTGTTCTACTCTAAAAATAAAGCTAAGCATGTTGAGTTACAAATATTAAGGCAGAATCAATTCTTTGCTAAATTGAGCAAGTGTAACTTTTGGCTTAGGGAAGTTTCTTTCCTTGGACTTATAAGGTCTTCTAAAGGTATTAGAGTGGATCCAGCTAAAGTTGAGCCTGTTGTGAATTAGAGACCACATCAAAATTTATATAAAGTGAGAAGTTTTTTAGGTTTGGTAGGTTATTATCATCGCTTTGTGAAAGGGTTTCCAGTCTTTGCTTCTCCACTCACAAAGTTTTTTAGAAAGGGTGTCAAGTTTGAGTGGACTGATTAATGTCAATTGAGTTTTGATTAGTTATAGAAAATGTTAATAAAAGCACCATTCTTAGCACAACCAATTTCGGGTAAAGAGTATGCTATGTACATTGACGCTTCTAGAGTTGATTTGGGTTGTGTATTGATGCAAAATGGTAAGGTGGTAGCTTATGCATCCAAAAAATTAAGACCACATAAGCAAAATTACCCAACACATGATTTAGAGTTGGCAGCAGTAGTATTGGCTTTGAAGATTTGGTGGCATTAGTTGTATGGAGAAAGATGCAAAATTTAAATAGATCTTAAGAGTCTCAAGTATTTGGTTACTCAAAAAGAACTTAACTTCAGATAACATTGATGGTAAGAGTTATTGAAAGATTATGACTATATATGGATTACCACTCGAGTAAAGCTAATGTTTTAGCCAATACCTCAAGTCATTAGATGATGGCAGCTAAGATGTTACAATAGTGTAGATGGAAATTTCCATTAGATGGTGCTTTGATAACTTAGTTGAAGGTTAGACTTTTTGTGAGACAAGTAGAAATCAATGCTCAAAAAAATGATGGGAAGTTGCAATAGATTGTACAATCTTTACATTAAGGGCATCAATTTGAGTACTTAGTAAAGGAAGATGGGAGTGTGTATTACCAAAATAGGTTATGTGTTCTAGATGTCAGAGAATTGAAAAAGGAACTTTCTTGCATTAAGCTACAACATAGTGTTCACTATCCATCCTGATAGGAATAAAATGTATCAGGATTAGAAATAAATTTATTGGTGGCTTGGTATGAAGAAAGATGTAGTAGATTATGTTTTGAAGTGTTTAATTTACCAACAAGTGAAATCGAACACCAATTACCCTTAGGATTGTTGAATTCCATTCCAATTTCACAGTATAAATGGGAAGAAATCACCATGGATTTTTTTACAGGTTTGCCTCTAAAAAAGTATGATGTAGTATGGGTAATAGTTTATAAGTTAGCTAAGACAAATCATTTCTTACCAGTTCTAACATATTATTTTATGGATACATTGGCGAAACTATATGTAAATGAGATTGTTCAATTACATGGTAGTACCATGTCGATAATTTCAAATTGAGATCTAAGGTTTACATCTAGATTCTAGCAAAGTTTACAACAAACTTTGGGCACATGGCTTTGTTATAGTATAACTTTCCATCCTCAAATAGATGGACAATCTAAGAGGGTTATCCAAGTGTTAGAAGATATGTATAGAGGATGTGTCTTCGATTTTTCAGGAATTTGGGACAGATATCTTGCTTTAATTTGCTTACAATAACAATTGTCAGAGTAGCATTACTATGGTACCATATAAGCTTTGTATGTTCAAAAATGTAGAACTCCTGTTTGTTAGAAAGAGTTAGCTGAACGTAATGTGATTTGTCCTAACATTGTTAAGGACACATAATATAAAGTATAGGTTATCAAATAATGACTAAAGGCAGCAAGTGACAAACAGAAGTCCTATATAGATTTGAAAAGGATAGACATTGACTATCAAGTTGGTTATAAAGTATTTTTGAAAGTGTCTCCTTGGAGAAAAGTACTAAGGTTTGGGAAAAAAGGTAAATTGAATCTGAGATATATTGGTCTCTATGAAGTTCTTCAAAGAGTCAGATTAGTAGCATACAAATTTGCTCTTCCTATGGAACTAGCCAAAATGCAAGATGTGTTTCATGTATCCATGCTGCGTACATACAATTACGATGAATCCCATATACTACCGATTTAAGATATTAAAGTGTAGCTAGATTTTCTTATGATGAAGAACATAAAAGTAGAATCTTCCTATCAAAGTGTTTTGGCATCATCATGGTATGCAATAAGTAACTTGGGAACCGAAAGCAGTCATGAAAGAGCAGTATCCTCAAATGTTTAAATTAGGTATCAATTTCGAATATAAAATTCTTTAAGGAGGAGAGATTTATAAGGCACCAACTTTGACCTTAGTGGAAATGCTTGACTAAAATGATATTAACAATGATTAATGTTTAATTAACTAGTGAATTTCAAATTAGGGTAAAAAAGGGCAATGTGGTATTTTACTCTATATTATGTATGTGAATTATTAAGCATGATAATATTATAAGGGTGTAATTAAATGAGAGAAGATAATGTTTGGGGTCAATATTGAAAGAAAAAAATATGTGTGGCTAATTTTATAATAGAAAGAACTGAAAGAGGATAGATTTCTAACATGCAAATAAATGAAGGAGCTAAGGGAAACTTCTCCACCCACTTTAAATTCTAAAATTCTAAATGTAAGAGAGAGAAAGTGTTGAAACGGGATTGCAAAAGTGTCTTAGTTGACATTATCAAGGGAGAAAATTCCAGATTTCATTTATCTTTCTCTTTCTCTAAAGTTAGGCATTTCCCCTCTCATTAGCTCTTAAAGATTCTACAATAATTTAATTGATAGAGGAGTTTTATAGTTGGGTTGTCCAAAGGTAACATCTTCTTCTAAATTTTTCATTGTTATCTTCTTTTTCTTGGATTTAAAAACTTTGCATGAGGTGGAGTGTTGGATAATTATGAATGCACGTTTGATGTAAAAGAAAAAGTGATTAAGAACAAAGGGAAAGATGTGGTGAAAGATTGAAAAAGGGCTTTAGAATTCGGCTAAGGTATGGGAACCATACTCACTTTTATTGTTACATGTGCTTGATTTAAGGATGAATGAGATTAAAATTAAAGATTGAATAAAGAAATTATGTTGAAACCTTGATATTTCTTTAGGAGTATGTTAATTGGTTTTACTAAAATTCTTAAATTTAATGGCTTTCACAAGGTAAATCTGAGTTTAAATGGTACTTAGAGTTTATGGGATACATAGGTTTAAAGGTGATGTAAAAAAAAATCATAATAAGTAAAATACCTCTTTGATGAAAAAGTCTATCTTTGGCTTCACTTGACCCAGTGGGATTGTATTGGTTATAACTTGAGTTGTAGAATTACAAATTGATTAATTCTAATTGGGTTAGAAACTAGACTTCATATTGAGATTTTTTATGAAGAATTTTGAGTCTAAATCTACCTTTAAACTTGTCAAAGCTTAGCTTGAAAACCAAAACAATCTACTACCTTATCATTAGGAGCGGTTGTTAGTGTTTTGTAAATATCTTGAAATTTAGAAATGCAATTAAGTTGATTTTTAATTATCCTAAAACTAGAAACATAGTGAAACAACATTGTAGAAGACCTTTTTTTATTAAAAATGTCATTTAATAGGTTTAAAATAGCATAAAAAATGAACAAAGAAATTTTACTTTATGATTTTTAGGGTAGAATAGACCTCACAATCAGCACAAAATTTGTAACCACTATGAGCCCTTCTAGAACCGAGTTAACACCTATCTCACAGTCAGGACAAATTAGTAGTCACTGTTACCCTTCCCTATTTCCTTTTATACTTGATTTTTAGGTTCTTAATTGTCAACAATGCTTAGAGAATACAACATGATATGTATGATAAAGTATAGAAATGAAAAGCATAAGAATAGTGATACTAACTGTTAGAGAGTATGCCCTAGAGCCCATGTAAAATGGATGTATTTTATATGTATGAATTCATATTCTTAATAAAAGGCATCATTCATTTATTAATGCTATATTTAAATACATGAGTTTGTAAATCTTAAATTACATTAACATGCAAATAAATGAAGGAGCTAAGGGAAACATCTCCACCCACTTTAAATTCTAAAATTTTAAATGTAAGAGAGAGAAAGTGTTGAAACGGGATTGCAAAAGTGGCTTAGTTGACATTATCAAGGGAGAAAATTCCAGATTTCATTTATCTTTCTCTTTCTCTAAAGTTAGGCATTTCCCCTCTCATTAGCTCTTAAAGATTCTACAATAATTTAATTGATAGAGGGGTTTTATAGTTGGGTTGTCCAAAGGTAACATCTTCTTCTAAATTTTTCATTGTTATCTTCTTTTTCTTGGATTTAAAAACTTTGCATGAGGTGGAGTGTTGGATAATTATGAATGCACGTTTGATGTAAAAGAAAAAGTGATTAAGAACAAAGGGAAAGATGTGGTGAAAGATTGAAAGAGGGCTTTAGAATTCGGCTAAGGTATGGGAACCATACTCACTTTTATTGTTACATGTGCTTGATTTAAGGATGAATGAGATTAAAATTAAAGATTGAATAAAGAAATTATGTTGAAACCTTGATATTTCTTTAGGAGTATGTTAATTGGTTTTACTAAAATTCTTAAATTTAATGGCTTTCACAAGGTAAATCTGAGTTTAAATGGTACTTAGAGTTTATGGGATACATAGGTTTGAAGGTGATGTAAAAAAAATCATAATAAGTAAAATACCTCTTTGATGAAAAAGTCTATCTTTGGCTTCACTTGACCCAGTGGGATTGTATTGGTTATAACTTGAGTTGTAGAATTACAAATTGATTAATTCTAATTGGGTTAGAAACTAGACTTCATATTGAGATTTTTTATGAAGAATTTTGAGTCTAAATCTACCTTTAAACTTGTCAAAGCTTAGCTTGAAAACCAAAACAATCTACTACCTTATCATTAGGAGCGGTTGTTAGTGTTTTGTAAATATCTTGAAATTTAGAAATGCAATTAAGTTGATTTTTAATTATCCTAAAACTAGAAACATAGTGAAACAACATTGTAGAAGACCTTTTTTTATTAAAAATGTCATTTAATAGGTTTAAAATAGCATAAAAAATGAACAAAGAAATTTTACTTTATGATTTTTAGGGTAGAATAGACCTCACAATCAGCACAAAATTTGTAACCACCATGAGCCCTTCTAGAACCGAGTTAACACCTATCTCACAGTCAGGACAAATTAGTAGTCACTGTTACCCTTCCCTATTTCCTTTTATACTTGATTTTTAGGTTCTTAATTGTCAACAATGCTTAGAGAATACAACATGATATGTATGATAAAGTATAGAAATGAAAAGCATAAGAATAGTGATACTAACTGTTAGAGAGTATGCCCTAGAGCCCATGTAAAATGGATGTATTTTATATGTATGAATTCATATTCTTAATAAAAGGCATCATTCATTTATTAATGCTATATTTAAATACATGAGTTTGTAAATCTTAAATTACATTAACATGCAAATAAATGAAGGAGCTAAGGGAAACATCTCCACCCACTTTAAATTCTAAAATTTTAAATGTAAGAGAGAGAAAGTGTTGAAACGGGATTGCAAAAGTGGCTTAGTTGACATTATCAAGGGAGAAAATTCCAGATTTCATTTATCTTTCTCTTTCTCTAAAGTTAGGCATTTCCCCTCTCATTAGCTCTTAAAGATTCTACAATAATTTAATTGATAGAGGGGTTTTATAGTTGGGTTGTCCAAAGGTAACATCTTCTTCTAAATTTTTCATTGTTATCTTCTTTTTCTTGGATTTAAAAACTTTGCATGAGGTGGAGTGTTGGATAATTATGAATGCACGTTTGATGTAAAAGAAAAAGTGATTAAGAACAAAGGGAAAGATGTGGTGAAAGATTGAAAGAGGGCTTTAGAATTCGGCTAAGGTATGGGAACCATACTCACTTTTATTGTTACATGTGCTTGATTTAAGGATGAATGAGATTAAAATTAAAGATTGAATAAAGAAATTATGTTGAAACCTTGATATTTCTTTAGGAGTATGTTAATTGGTTTTACTAAAATTCTTAAATTTAATGGCTTTCACAAGGTAAATCTGAGTTTAAATGGTACTTAGAGTTTATGGGATACATAGGTTTGAAGGTGATGTAAAAAAAATCATAATAAGTAAAATACCTCTTTGATGAAAAAGTCTATCTTTGGCTTCACTTGACCCAGTGGGATTGTATTGGTTATAACTTGAGTTGTAGAATTACAAATTGATTAATTCTAATTGGGTTAGAAACTAGACTTCATATTGAGATTTTTTATGAAGAATTTTGAGTCTAAATCTACCTTTAAACTTGTCAAAGCTTAGCTTGAAAACCAAAACAATCTACTACCTTATCATTAGGAGCGGTTGTTAGTGTTTTGTAAATATCTTGAAATTTAGAAATGCAATTAAGTTGATTTTTAATTATCCTAAAACTAGAAACATAGTGAAACAACATTGTAGAAGACCTTTTTTTATTAAAAATGTCATTTAATAGGTTTAAAATAGCATAAAAAATGAACAAAGAAATTTTACTTTATGATTTTTAGGGTAGAATAGACCTCACAATCAGCACAAAATTTGTAACCACCATGAGCCCTTCTAGAACCGAGTTAACACCTATCTCACAATCAGGACAAATTAGTAGTCACTGTTACCCTTCCCTATTTCCTTTTATACTTGATTTTTAGGTTCTTAATTGTCAACAATGCTTAGAGAATACAACATGATATGTATGATAAAGTATAGAAATGAAAAGCATAAGAATAGTGATACTAACTGTTAGAGAGTATGCCCTAGAGCCCATGTAAAATGGATGTATTTTATATGTATGAATTCATATTCTTAATAAAAGGCATCATTCATTTATTAATGCTATATTTAAATACATGAGTTTGTAAATCTTAAATTAATAAATTAAGTCCTAGATATTATAAACACAGTGTAAAGGCAATCATAAAAGTATTCATGATATGAGATGTCTATTGCATGCAAATGTGTTAATGTCTAAATATCCTTAGTCATAGAATTAACAAGTTGTGACATTATTAATTCGGACATAATAGCACATATTATGCTTCTTGAATGGTTCAAACAATGGTTCTCATAACTGTTATTCTGGAAGATAATCAAAGCTAACATGCGGATGCTTGTTAGAAGAACAAGTTCATTGGAGACTTGCAAAGAGAATCCTCACATAGATATTAAATCTATGTCAGTGAGGAATCTCTTCATAGCAATTGTGCAAGTATCCTAAGACTTGAGATCACCAAAGTTATCTTAAGTAGCAAGTGGTATATTTTGACTCCATAACTGATTACTTCCAACTGGGGGGTGAACATAGTAAGGAGATTGGGTATATTGTGACCTACTTAAAGATAGTTGAGTGATCAACAAAGAATTCACCATCTTATATTTATTAAGGGAAGTTATCTCGCATGATTTTATAATTGCCTTGTAAAAAGAATCTCTGGCCAGAGTAATATGCCAAGATGGATAGAGATCCATGAAGGGAATTTTTGGAACAATGGATAAATTAATAGAACATACATAATTAGATTTATATGAGTTGATAGAAATCCATACTCAGAATCTAATTGAGATAAGAGTGGTGAAAGGAGTAATTGCACGATAACTGTTTCTATGGAAGGGTATTGTCAAACCACTTGACTTTCCTGACATTTAGGTAGTCATTTTGTCTAGCTAGATATCAATAGTGTATCATAAATATCAAAAGAGATTGATAAAATGATTTAAAGAAGTTTAAATCAAGTGAGTTTTGAATAGAACTCACAATTATATATTATACTGTCAATATGGAAAAGAACCTAATAGGTCACACACATATCGAGAAAAGGGATAAAATGGTAAAATAAAAAGGATAATAATATTTGATATTGTTATGGGGATAGAGAAGTGAATAAGAGAATAATTAATTAAAGAGTTTAATTAATTATGATCAAGTAAAATTGTTCATAAAACTTTTTAGAAATATTCTGTAAAATGGACCTAATTGAAATAATGTATTTCATAATTAATTATTATTAGACTATAAGTGTTATAGGGTTGATATAATAATTACTAGATCCATTTGAGGAATTAAAGAGGCCCAAAGAAGTAAAGATGGTGCAAAAACCCTCCAAAGGAAGGGTTACACGCCAACTACAAATAGAAGGCCTTGGAGGCCTAATTCTTGGACCAAAATAAAATAAATATATTTCATAAGTGTTATGGAGCCTACATATTTAATTTGGTTTGATTTGGAATTCATTTGGGTAATTAAATCAAAGTATATGCACAAAGGGCCTAGTTTATGGGTTTTGTGCATAGTCTTTTGCGAAAGAGCTTATATTGGATTTAATTGAGCCCAAATAAATTATTAATAATTTCAAAAGCCCAATTAATATTTTTTCAACAATTTTAAAGAGTTCAATCATATTATAAAGTTGGATTTTTGACCTAACTATAAAAATCCAAGCGATAGGGTTTTAAGGTTAAGTGTGAACCATTGAGAGAAAAAATTTTTTCTCTCTTTTCTTTCAACCCTAGCTGCCAATACTTCTCTTGTTTGGATTACTCATTGGAGGTGTTCGATTTTGGATACTATGGTTTGCGACAACCCGATGAGAAAGAAAATCAACTGTACAATAAAAATCAAAGGTTATTTTTCTTATTCTCATTAATATATATATTGTAAATTGATGGCAAGATCAGATCTATTGGTTAAAAATTTTTAAATTTCGCTTATGTATGAGATGCATGTAATCGATAATCCCCAACATGGTATCAGAGCCTCGGTTTTGCCATAAATCTATAATTCTATATTTTTCTGCGAAATAAGTTTTATTTTTTGAGTTATTTATTTCATAAACTTTAAAATATCAGATTTGATTGTTCATGAATGAGAAATATTGATTTCTGGATGTATGTGATCAAATATATAAAACAAGAAATAAAAATGATTCTTTGAGAAAACAACCATTGAGAATGGCGTGAATGGCTTTTATTTTTCAATAAAGTTTAGGGGTTGTTCTAAATTAAATTTTTATTGATCCTCTCTAGAATTATTTTGATGATAATTTATGTGTTTAATATGTGATATTAAGCCATAGGATAAAACAAAATCAAAATTGAACATGTTTTGCACAAAAACTAGTTTAGTCAAAAAGTTCGATAAATTGGTGTTCTTCGCGTGTTCTTGGTATGTTATTGGTGTGTTCATGTTTAGAACAATTTTCAATCTTCTAAATCTAATATATATGATATATTAATGTGTTTTTAATTAATTTGATTAATTAAAATGGGCCTTGAATTAATTGGATTAATTTTAATTCATTCAGACCACTTAATGGGCCTAATTATGTTTACGGACCTGGTTTAAATTAGTGAATGACTAGTGTTTTATGTCTATCTTCTCATAGATAATTTCAAGTTCAATCCTAGTGAATCAATTTAATAGTGAAGCTAAGATTAAAATACAATATGAATTGATATTTTAGCAATAAGAACATAATACTCCGTTTTATGATTAACTTGGAATTTAAAATTTTAATACGATGATTTCAAGTTAATTTGATGATTAAATGTATGAAGAAATATAGTGTTAGAAGCAAATTACATAGAACATATCATGTATTGAGTTTTTGGTGACATGCAGGCACAGTTTGTAATTCTGCAGTTGATAATTTCTTAGGTAGACTGATGTACACGATAGAGAACATTTGATCTCAGCCATGTACACCTTTCTATTTTGAAGGGAAGATAGCCAATGGCAAAGATAGATTGGTCTCAGTCATATACACCTTTTTGTATCAAAATTGCTTCATTGTACACAACACAGACAAATTGGTCTTAGCTATTTACACACTTCTGTCTTAGGATAAGTTATTGCACACTACAAAGACCATTTTGTCTCCACCAAGTGCCTACCATATTTTTCTATAACATGATTATTTAATGATAAAATGTTATTAATGAGTATTTATATGATTTTAGAGTAATTTGACCACAAAAATAAGGGTGTAACATGTTATAAAATCACATGTAAGAATGATGGGACTTTTTTTATAGCAATCAATAAACCTAAAGATAATATATTTATATGACGTATGCATAGAGAGGTATGACTATAGATGTATAATTGGAATTGTACAAGTATGCATGAATGCTTATACCTCCATGATATCATATGATTGAATATAGTTATATTATTGCAACGTTAATCAATATTTGTACAATTACATGTGATTGTGTATAAAAGTAATTATGCAGCAAAGGTTTAAATACAATAAATGAAATGTGTATGAAAATTATTCAATGCCTATTTTTAAAGTTTAGTTGTAGATAGATAGGCATTCCTATAGGGTAAAGTTGTAGCTGCTATAGTCTAACCCCCTTTAGGTCCATAGCCATCCCCATTTCCGACCATAGTCTCGACCTCATTGGGTTCACATGTTTGATACCTTTTGATATCTATATAATTTAATACTTACATGTATTTATATGACTGATGCCTATGGGTATCCATAGCATCCATCATCCATACCTATAGAACTTAGGAAGGAAAATAAAAAAAATGTGTCAAAACCCAAACTACATAATTGTTATCAATGAACTGTGTATGTTAATATTTGTGCTAGTAATGTGCATATAGTTTTGTTCTTTATTCTTTTTTATGAAATCACTTTTGGTAATTATTATTGTTAATGCAATATTATATCTTATGCATGTTGTGTGTTTAGCGATGACCGATGTGAGTGCTCATTCAACATAATTTGTTCCCCACTAAACTTTATAACTTAGCATGAGTTGTTTATCCATATAGGTTCTTCAGTTGGGACTCTCTCCTAAGGACATAATCTGCAGCAGGAAGGCCAATAGAAGTCTTAAGAGAAGTTGGAAGTATGAAGTCCTTTGTTTTGTCTTTTGTATAACCTTTTTTATATTAAGAATTTTGTAAAAGTTAGGATGGATAAGTATAAGATAGTATTGTGTTGTATAAATGTTCACTTTTGTATTCTATAATAGTATGAACATGTATTTATGATAAGCTTTAACTTTTGATGAGTTTCGTGTGTGTATGTGTGTGTGTGTGTGTACACATATATATATTGAATAAAAGCATGTAAGTATATTATTGAAGAATGTAAGTGATACTATGCACATATGCTAGATGGTTGTAAAAGATTAGTAAATAAGTTATAATTATGCTAATAAGATATGTATAATGATAGAAATAAGTGCTTAGATAGAGGGTGTTACAATACTTGAGCACTTAACTAGTAACCAACCTAAAAAACTTAACACACATTCAAATGTACATTAAATAAGTTTGCATAGTCATATAAAATAATGTGACAACTACCATCTCATTTAATCTAAGAAAATTCCATAAAAATTTCAAAAAGGCAGGGGTCATGGCTAGAACCAAATTGTTTTGATTGTGACTTATGCATGAAAAGGGCACTATTCATATAGAAACGATCACCATTGTGGAGACTAATTATTTCTGATTGTGACCAACCAACTAGACTAGGGTCACAGCTTAAAACAATTAGTTTTGGCTATGACCCATTCAAAATAACCATCTAGAAGCAGTAGACACAACAAAGACCAATTAGTTTCAGCCATGACCCTTGACAAACCTAAATATCTTCCGATGATAGCTTCTTTACTAAACATTACATGGCTTAATTGACCAAGTTACACTAAAAATTACCTAAAACGGTCTTCTAGACTTATGTTCACCTATGTGTCCACTTTCTATTTTCATAAAAATAATTCAATTTTGGTCTATAATTTAGGATTTATACCTAAAACACCACAAGCTGGTCCAAAATGGGTACGAGCAGCATACTAAAAAATATTAGGTCATTTTTGCAAATCTTGAGGGAAACTTTGTGAGGCCCTTAACATGACCCTAGTTGGAAATTCATACTTTTAATATGGTTATATTTAATTGAAAATTAAATTAAGAATGTGAATTTCATATATAGTTATAGGGTAAGTGATAATTACATTTTTTTACATTAATTTCGTGAAAAATTATTTGACATATTAATACCCAAAGGCTTAATTGAAGCATGGAATGCTAATTGATGGATTAATTTGTTATTAGGGCTTTTTAAGGGTTAATTTTGATTAAAGGGAAGAATTGAGGGCTTAAATTAAAAGAAGCTTAAAAAGGGAGAGGTCTTTATGTAACATGCAAAAGTTTGAAAGGTTTATGTGTGACATGTAATTTTGTGAAGGACCAATAAAGGAATTTTCCTTTTCTTTATAAAAGGCAAAAGTGGTATGAAGATGAAAGAAAGATAAGAAGTGGGAGAGTGGGGGATGACAATATAAGAAGAAAAATTATGCAAATTATCTCTCTTTTAAAACTTCATTCTCTTATATTTTAAAGAATTATTCATCTTATGTTAGAGAGTATGCCCTAGAGCCTATGTAATGGGGATGTATTTCATATGTATGAATTCATATTCTTAATAAAAGGCATCATTCATTTTTTAACGCTATGTTTAAATGCATGAGTTTGTAAATCTTAAATTAATAAATGAAGTCCTTGATATTATAAACACAATGCAAAGGCAATCATGAAAGTGTACATGATATGATATGTTTATTGCATGCAAATGTGTTAATATCTAAATATCCATAGTCATAGAATTAACAAGATAGGACATTGTTAATTTGGATAGACTAGCACATGTTATGCTTATTGAATGGTTCAAGCAGTGGTTCTCATAACTGTGATTATGAAAGATACTCAAAGCTAACATGTGGATGCTTGTTAGAAGAACAAGTTCATTGGAGACTTGCAAAGAGAAACCTCACATGGATATTAAATCTATGTTAGTGAGGAATCTCTTCATAACGGTTATGCAAGTATCCTTAGACTTGAGATCACCAAGGTTATCTTATGTAGCAAATGGTATACTTTGGCTCCATAATTGATTACTTACAACTGGGGGTGAACATAGTTAAGAGGTTGGGTATATCATGACCTACTTGAAGATATTGAGTGATTGAAAAAGGATTCACCATCCCAGATTTAATAAGGGAAGTTATCTCGCATGATTCTATAATTGCCTTGTTCAGAAATTCTCTGGCCAAAGCAATATGCCAAGATTGATAGGGATCCATGAAGGGCATTTTGGGAACAGTGGTTAAATTAATAGAAAATACATAATTAGACTTATATGAGGTGACAGAAATCCATACTCAGAATCTAATTGAGATAAGAGTGGTGAAATGAGTAATTGCATGGTAACTATTTCTATGGAAGGGTATAGTCAAACCACTTGACTTTCCTGACATTTGGGTAGTCATGATGCCTAACTAGAGGCCAATCATGACTTGTATAATAGTGTATCATAAATATCAATAGGGGTTGATAAAATGATTTAAAGAAGTTTAAATCATGTGAGTTTTGAATAGAACTCACAATTACATATTATATTGCCAATAAGGACAAGAATCCAATAATTCACACACACATAGAAAAAAGGATAAAATGGTAAAATGACAAGGATAATAATATTTTATGTTATTATAGGAATCGAAAAATGAATAAGAGAATAATTAATTAAAGAGTTTAATTAATTATGATCAAGTAAAATTGTTTGTAGAACTTTTTAGAAATGTTTTGTAAAATGGAACTAATTGAAATAATTTATTTTATAATTAATTACTATTGGACTATAAATATAATTAAAAGAGGCCCAAGTAAATGATTTTGGCGCATAAACCCTCCAAAAGAAGGGTTTCACGCCACTTGATGATATAAGGCCTTAGAGGCCTAATTCTTGGACCAAGATAAATTAAATATATTTCATAAGTGTTATGGAGGCTACATATTTAATTTGAATGGATTTGGAATTCGTTCAGGTGATTAAATCCAAGTATATGTACAAATGGCCTAGTTTGTGGGTTTTGTGCATAGTCTTTTGTGAAAGGACTTAAATTAGATTTAATTGAGCCCAAATAAATTATTAATAATTCCAAAATCCAATTTAATATTTCTCCATAAATTTTAAAGAGCCCAATCCTATTATGAAGATGGATTTTTTAACCTAACTCCAAGTGATAGGATTTTAGGGTTAAGGTGAACAATTAAGAGAAAATAAATTCTCTCATTCTCTCACCCTACCACAACTTTCCCCTTTCTATAATCAAGGTATTTCAGCCAACCGTGTTTTTCTCCATTATTGGTTCATTCAATCCTTCTCTAGCATGGTTTACTCATTAGAGGTGTTCAATTTTAGATATTGTAGTTTGCGACAACCTAATGAGAAGGAAAATCAATTATTTAACTAAAATTAAAGGTTATTTTTCTTACTCTCATCAATATGTATGTTGTAAATTCATGGAAAGATCAGATCTATTGGTTAAAAAGTTTAAATTATTCTTATGTATGAGATGCATGTAAACGATAATTCACAATATGGTATCAGAGCCTCGGTTTGAATCTACAATTCTATATGTTTGCAGAATTTTTTTTATTTTTAAGTTATTTATTTCGTGAGCTTTAAAATATAAGATTTGATTATTCATTAATTAAAGTATTGATTTCTGGATGTATGTGATCAAATATATGAAACGAAAAATAAAAATGATTATTTTGAGAAAAAGAATCAGTGTGAATGGCATGTAGGGTTTTATTTTTCAATAAAAGTTTTAGGGGCTGTTCTAAATTAAATTTTAATTAATCCACTCTAAGAATATTTTGATGATATTTTATGTGTTTAATATGTGATATTAAGTCATAGGACCATACAAGATTAAAATTGAACAAGTTTTGCATGAAAACTAGTTTAAATGAAAAGTTCGATAAATTGGTGTTCTTGGTGTGTTCTTATTTAGAATGATTTTTAATCTTCTAAATATGATATATCTCATATATTAATGTATTTTTAATTAATTTAATTAATTAAAATGGGCCTTAAATTAATTGGATTAATTTTAATTCATTAAAACCACTTAATGGGCTTAATTATGTTTACGGACTTGATTTAAATTAGTGAATGACTTAATGGGCCCAAGGAGCTGATTTAAATTAAATATTATAAAATAAAATTAAGTTTATTAATTGGTTTTAAGGGCTAGAGTGGGTTTGGCTTATTTCAAAAGGCACAAATGGTCCAATAGACACAAAACTAGTTTGTGTGTAAACACACTTTAGGGTTTAATATGTGGGTTTTGGCCTACCCTTTATTTTAATCCTAAAATTGATTATTTAATTATTTAATATGATTAATTAATTAAATAATCAATTAATAATTAATTGGATTGATAATTAAGGCAATAACACATGCATGCAAAAAGGTTTCCTAAAATGAAAGTTTCCAAAATGGAAAAAGTCTCCTAATTTGATCACATTATCAAAATAACTCTAAAGTAAGTTTCAAGAGTTAAAATAAAGTTAGTAATCCATTGTATGTTTTACTTTATGCATTAGAAATGCATATAAGGGTGTATGATTGGCATGATGGATAGTTATGGATAAGGCCCAATGTGATTGAGCATAATGCATGTTTCGACCCAACGAGTACTTTCATGTCCCAGCCACTTGTTTTTGGTCTGTATTTATTTTCAAATTGTAATATGTAATTAGATTACTTATATTAGAATTAGAGATAGAAATGGAGACCACTATCAAGGAACAAGATAGGTCGGATAGAGATCTAACAAGTTTGAAGATAATGTAATTATTTTTACTAGTTTGAATCATGTATATTACCTAGGTTTGACCTTTTGATTTCCCTTTTGGCTCGGGGAAATCAATGTACTAAAGTCTATAACTATACCATATTTGTATGCATATATTTATGAGATAGATATAGGAAGCATACCAATGTATGCCAACCATGTATGATGAGACTTAATTAACTAATATCCCTCAAACTAATACTAAGGTATATAAGCCTTCCATTAATTTGTGGAGAACCAGAGTTCTTTATAGTATGGGTTGTTGACCACAGTCAAGCTCATATTATATCGAATATGATCAAATCTAATTAAATGGTGTCATCTTATCTAGCCTATTAGCTTGTTGATCACAGTCAAAGCTAATGGTTCTAGATGCAAGATTAGGGAGTGCATATATTATTAGTGTAAGCCATAGCCCCAATACATTGTAATAAAACACTTTAGTTAATAAATGAGGCATTTTTTTATCTCTTATATTCCTGTGCATATCAATTGATAGAAATATCCAAGAATGTTGTTTCAGTTTAAGTTATCATGTGTGAGGCACATGGTTGTAAGACCATGAAACAAATGAGACTTCATTCTAAATATCCCTAGTTAGTCCTTGTTATGGGAATAACAAATGAATTAAGACTAGTATGCTCTCTCTGATAAGTTGAGTTCTGTCTTACGGACCATAAGGACAGAAGTGTCAATCAGAGATCATAGATACATGTTTAGAACATGGTATTTGGATTTGATCCACTCATGAGAACACTACATGGTACAAGTCATAAGTGTTTCTCATATGCAAGTTTTGTATCGGAGTTCTTAGACCTAAAATCTCTATGAAACTGTTTATGAATTACTGTGTGCTTTGATATACACCTAACGTGCTTGTAACAGAGTGACAAGTACGGGTATGCTTGGGTATGCATTAATTCAAGTTAGAGAGCATGAGAGAAGTGAAGGGATTACCCCTCTCTATAAGAGAGAAAATATCATTGGCTACTTGATCAGTGAACTGAGAAGTGTATGGCCATACCGAGATGAAATAATGAGTAATCATTATTTATCTGAGAGTTCAGTGTCACTGGAATATCAAAAAAGGAATTAATATATATAAGGTTGACTAGTTTCATGCCTTATATTAATTATGATATTTATGGGTAAGGGACTATGCAAAATTACATTAGGTCACTAAATGCCATATGCATTTTAATTTAATTTGGAATGCTATAATAACTTGCTAGAGAATATATATAGCCTTTGAATTAATTTATTAATTCATTGCCAACATTAAATGGACCTATAAGATCGTACACAAAGTATTGGGTTTAAAATATTTAAATAATACATTGGTTATTAATTTCGGCTTTTATTTAAAGTTAAATTAATATAAATAATGGCCATTATAAATACTATTGGACCTTTGCCCATGAGGGAGAGAAATTTGGCCCACATGGTTAATTTCAATTAATTAATTATCTTGTATTAATTTAATTAGTTAAGTATTAAAACATAAAAGAGTTATAATCAAATTAAATCACTTAATTAGATGTAGAAGTGCCCATGAGTTTTAAAACCTTAAAATTTGATTTGGCCACTTCTACATCTAATTAAGTGATTTAATTTTATTATAACTCTTTTAGGCTTTAATACTTAACTAATTAAATTAATACAAGATAATTAATTAATTGAAATTAACCATGTGGGCCGAATTTCTCTCTCTTATGGGCAAAGGTCCAATAGTATTTATAATGCCCATTACATATATTAATTTGACTTTAATTAAAAGCCCAAATTAATAACCAATACATTATTTAAATATTTTAAGCCCAATGCTTTGTGTGCGATCCTATAGGTCCATTTAATTTTGGCAATGAATTAATAAATTAATTCAAAGGCTATATATATTCTCAAGTAAGATATTATAGCATTCCAAATTAAATGAAAATGCATATGGCATTTACTGACCTAATGTAATTTTGCATAGTCCCTTACCAATAAATATCATAATTAATATAAGACATGGAACTACTCATCCTTATATATATTAATTCCTTTCTTGATATTCTAGTGATACTGAACTCTCAAATAAATAATGATTACTCATTATTTCATCTCGGTATGGCCATACACTTCTCAGTTCACTGATCAAGTGGCCGATGATATTTTCTCTCTTATAGAGAGGGGTAATCCCTTCACTTCTCTCATGCTCTCCAACATGAATCAATGCATACCCAAGCATACCCGTACTTGTCACTCTGTTACAAGCACGTTTGGTGTATGTCAAAGCACACAGTAATTCATAAAGAGTTTCATAGAGATTTTAGGTCTAAGAACTCTAATACAAAATTGCATATGAGAAACACTTATGACTTGTACCATGTAGTGTTCTCATGAGTGGATCAAATCAAAATACCATGTTCTAAACATGTATCTATGATCTCTGATTGACACTCTTGTCCATATGATTTGTAAGATAGAACTCAACTTATCAGAGAGAGCATACTAGTCTTAATTCATTTGTTATTCCCATAACAATGACTGACTAGGGATATTTATAATTAAGTCTCATTTATTTCAAGGTCTTACAACCATGTGCCTCACACATGATAACTTAAACTGAAACAACATTCTTGGATAGTTCTATCAATTGATATGCACAAGAATACGATAGATAAAATAAATGCCTCATTTATTAACTAAAGTGTTTTATTACAATGTATTGGGGCTAGGGCTTACACTAACAATTACTGATGGAATATGAAATGGTATGCACATAAAGATCACGCAGCGAAAAACAATAAAAATTTGATCATACATGCCATACAATTCCATGACAAGAATCAAAACATGCAATTTTAGGGTTTTAAAACTTACAACTTTAGATGCCTTTAAAACTTGATTTTGATGATGACCAGCAACCAAGGAAGATATCTTAGCCTTAGACCTTCACCACCAATGCCATGGAATAGGCTTTACGCCACTCTTCTCTTTTCTCACACACACACTTGCAAAGATAGCTTAAAATCGAGATTGCTAGCTCTCAAATTAATTATTTTGTAATGGCTATGGTTTGAAGGTACAAGACTTAATCTTGTACTTCTTTTAGGTGCTATTAATGCCCAAAAATACAAGGAAGCAAGAAAGAGTTCTTCCCCTTGTATGTTTCGGCCAAGAGAAATTCTTGTGAGAGAGATATGTAATTCATGCCACACACTAGAGAAAAACTCTAAGGTTTTATCTTTTTTTCATTCAATATATATCATTTAATTTTTTTAAGTGATAAATGAAAAATCAACTACTTAAAGATAATTAATTTTAGCCTTTACAACTTCTTTAAAATAAGAAATATATATTGATTGAAATTCTTTTGATTAAATTCAAGATAAAGTAAGACATTTAATCAAACAATATCACTTAACTAAACTCATGCATGTGCCGAAATTCTTTCTCTAGGAATTTCGACCACTTCTACATCTAATTAAGTGATTTAATTTTATTATAACCCTTTGAGGCCTTAATACTCAATTAATTAAAATAATACAAGATAATTAATTAATTGAAATTAATCATGTGGGCCGAATTTCTCTCTCTCATGGGCAAAAGACCAATAGCATTTATAATGCCCATTAAATATATTAATTTGACTTTAATTAAAAGCCCAAACTAATAACCAGTACATTATTTAAATATTTTAAGCCTAATGCTTTGTGTGCGATCCTATAGGTCCATTTAATTTTGGCAATGAATTAGTAAATTATTTCAAAGGCTATATATATTCTCTAGCAAGATATTATAGCATTCCAAATTAAATGAAAATGCATATGGCATTTACTGACCTAATGTAATTTTGCATAGTTCCTTACCCATAAATATCATAATTAATATAAGGCATGGAACTAGTCATCCTTATATATATTAATTCCTTTCTTGACATTCCAGTGATACTGAACTCTCAGATAAATAATGATTACTCATTATTTTATCTCGGTATGGCCATACACTTCTCTGTTCACCGATCAAGTGGTCGATGATATTTTCAATCTTATAGAGAGGGGTAATCCCTTCACTTCTCTCATGCTCTCTAACATGAATCAATGCACACCCAAGCATACCCGTACTTGTCACTCTGTTACAAGCACGTTACGTGTATATCAAAGCACACAGTAATTCATAAAGAGTTTCATAGAGATTTTAGGTCTAAGAACTCCGATACAAAACTTGCACATGAGAAACACTTATGACTTGTATCATGTAGTGTTCTCATGAGTGGATCGAATCTAGATACCTTGTTCTAAACATGTATCTATGATCTCTGATTGACACTCTTGTCCTTATGATCCGTAAGACAGAACCCAACTTATCAAAGAGAGCATACTAGTCTTAATTCATTTGTTATTCCCATAACAATGACTGACTAGGGATATTTAGAATTAAGTCTCATTTGTTTCAAGGTCTTACAACCATGTGCCTCACACATGATAACTTAAACTGAAACAACATTCTTGGATAGTTCTATCAATTGATATGCACAGGAATACAATAGATAAAACAAATGCCTCATTTATTAGCTAAAGTGTTTTATTAAAATGTATTGGGGCTAGGGCTTACACTAACAATTACTGATGGAATATGACATGGTATGCACATAAAGATCATGCAGTAGAGGACAATAAAAATTTGATCATACATGCCATACAATTCCATGACAAGAATCGAAACATGCAATTTTAGGGTTTTAAAACTTACAACTTTATATGCCTTTAAAACTTGATTTTGATGATGACCAGCATCCAAGGAGTATATCTTAGCCTTAGACCATCACCACCAATGCCAAGGAGTAGCCTTTACGCCAGTCCTCTCTATTCTCACACACACACTTGCAAAGATAGCTTAAAACCGAGATTGCTAGCTCTCAAATTAAATATTTTGTAATGGCTATGGTTTGAAGCTACAAGACTTGGTCTTTTACTTCTTTTAGGTTCTATTAATGCCCAAAAATACAAGGAAGCAATAAAGAGTTCTTCCCCTTGTGTGTTTCAGCCAAGAGAAATTCTTGTGACAGAGAGATGTAATTCACGCCACACACTAAAGAAAAACTCTAGGGTTTTATCTTTTTTTCATTCAACATATATCATTTAATTTTTTTAAGTGATAAATCGAAAATCTAAAACCAAAAGATAATTAATTTTAGCCTTTATCACTTCATTAAAATAAGAAATATATATTGATTGAAATTCTTTTGATTAAATCCAAGATAAAACTAAGACATTTAATCAAACAATATCACTTAACTAAACTCATGCATGTGCCGAAATTCTTTCTCTAGGAATTTCGGCCACTTATACATCTAATTAAGTGATTTAATTTGATTATAACCCTTTTAGGCTTTAATACTCAATTAATTAAAATAATACAAGATAATTAATTAATTAAAATTAACCATGTGGGCAAAATTTCTATCTCACATGAGCAAAGGTACAATAGCATTTATAATGCCCATTACATATATTAATTTGACTTTAATTAAAAGCCCAAATTAATAACCAATACATTATTTAAATATTTTAAGCCCAATGCTTTGTGTGCGATCCTATAAGTCCATTTAATTTTGACAATGAATTAATAAATTAATTCAAAGGCTATATATATTCTCTAGCAAGATATTATTCCATTCCAAATTAAATGAAAATGCATATGGCATTTATTGACCTAATGTAATTTTGCATAGTCCCTTACCCATGAATATCATAATTAATATAAAGCATGGAACATGTCATCCTTATATATATTAATTCCTTTCTTGTTATTTCAGTGACACTGAACTCTCAAATAAATAATGATTACTCATTATTTCATGTCGGTATGGCCATACACTTCTCAGTTCTCTAATCAAGTGGCTGATGATATTTTCTCTCTTATAGAGAGGGGTAATCCCTACGCTTCTCTCATGCTTTCTAATATGAATTAATGCACACCTAAGCATACCCATACTTGTCACTCTGTTACAAGCACGTTAGGTGTATGTCAAAGCACACAGTAATTCATAAAGAGTTTCATAGAGATTTTAGGTCTAAGAACTCCGATACAAAACTTGCATATGAGGAACCCTTATGACTTGTACCATGTAGTGTTCTCATGAGTGGATCGAATCCAGATACCATGTTCTAAACATGTATCTATGATCTCTAATTGACACTCTTGTCCTTATGATCCGTAAGACAGAAGTCAACTTATGAGAGAGAGCATGCTAGTCTTAATTCATTTGTTATTCCCATAACAATGACTGACTAGGGATATTTAAAATTAAGTCTCATTTGTTTCAAGGTCTTACAACCATGTGCCTCACACATGATAACTTAAACCGAAACAACATTCTTGGATAGTTCTATCAATTGATATGCACAGGAATACAATAGATAAAACAAATGCCTCATTTATTAACTAAAGTGTTTAATTACAATGTATTGGGGCTAGGGCTTACACTAACAATTACTTATGGAATATGACATGGTATGCACATAAACATCACGCAACAAAAAAAAATAAAAATTTGATCATACATGCCATACAATTCCATGACAAGAATCAAAACATGCAATTTTAGAGTTTTAAAACTTATAACTTTAGATGCCTTTAAAACTTGATTTTGATGATGACCAGCAACCAAGGAAAATATCTTAGTCTTAGACCTTCACCACTAATGCCAAGGAATAGCCTTTACGCCAGTCCTCTCTATTCTCACACACACACTTGCAAAGATAGCTTAAAACCGAGATTGCTAGCTCTCAAATTAAGTATTTTGTAATGGTTGTGGTTTGAATCTACAAGACTTGATCTTGTACTTCTTTTAGGTGCTATTAATGCCCAAAAACACAAGGAATCAAGAAAGAGTTCTTCCCCTTGTGTTTTTCGACAAAGAGAAATTCTTGTGAGAAAGAGATGTAATTTACGCCACACACTAAAGAAAAACTCTAGGGTTTTATCTTTCTTTCATTCAAAATATATCATTTAATTTTTTTAAGTGATAAATCGAAAATATACTACCTAAAGATAATTAATTTTAGCCTTTATCACTTCTTTAAAATAAGAAATATATATTGATTGAAGTTCTTTTGATTAAATCAAAGATAAAAGTAAGACATTTAATCAAACAATATCACTTAACTAAACTCATGCATGTGCCAAAATTCTTTCTCTAGGAATTTCGGCCACTTATACATCTAATTAAGTGATTTAATTTGATTATAACTCTTTTAGGCTTTAATACTCAATTAATTAAATTAATACAAGATAATTAATTAATTGAAATTAACCATGTGGGCTGAATTTCTCTCTCATGGGCAAAGGACCAATAGCATTTATAATGCCCATTAGATATATTAAGTTGACTTTAATTAAATGCCCAAATTAATAACCAATATATTATTTAAATATTTTAAGCCCAATGCTTTGTGTACGATCCTATAGGTCCATTTAATTTTGGCAATGAAGTAATAAATTAATTCAAAGGCTATATATATTCTCTAGCAAGATATTATTCCATTCAAAATTAAATGAAAATGCATATGGCATTTAGTGACCTAATGTAATTTTGCATAGTCCCTTATCCATAAATATCATAATTAAAATAAGGCATGGAACTGGTCATCCTTATAAATATTAATTCCTTTCTTGATATTCCAGTGACACTGAGCTCTTAGATAAATAATGATTACTCATTATTTCATCTCGGTATGGCCATACACTTCTCAGTTCACTGATCAAGTGGCCAATGATATTTTCTCTCTTATAGAGAGGGTAATCCCTTCAGTTCTCTCATGCTCTCTAACATAAACCAATGCATACCCAACCATTCTCATACTTGACACTCTGTTACGAGCACATTAGGTGTATGTCAAAGCACACAGTAATTTATAAAGAGTTTCATAGAGATTTTAGGTCTAAGAACTCAGATACAAAACTTGCATATGAGAAACACTGATGATTTGTACCATGTAGTGTTCTCTTGAGTGGATCGAATCCAGATACCATGTTCTAAACATGTATCTATGATCTCTTGTTGACACTCTTGTCCTTATGATCCGGAAGACAGAACTCAACTTATCAGAGAGAGCATACTAGTCTTAATTCATTTGTTATTCCCATAACAATGATTGATTAGCGATATTTAGAATTAAGTCTTGTTTGTTTCAAGGTCTTACAACCATGTGCCTCACACATGATAACTTAAACTGAAACAACAATCTTGGACAGTTCTATCAATTGATATGTACAAGAATACAAAAGATAAAACAAATGCCTCGTTTATTAATTAAAGTGTTTTATTACAATGTATTAGGGCTAGGGCTTACACTAACAATTACTGATTGAATATGACATGGTATGCACATAAAGATCAAGAAGCGGAAAACTTTAAAAATTTTATCATACATGCCATACATTTCGATGACAAGAATCGAAACATGCAATTTTAGGGTTTTAAAACTTACAACTTTAGATGCCTTTAAAACTTGATTTTGATGATGACCAGCAACCAAGGAGGATATCTTAGCCTTAGACCTTCACCACCAATGCCAAGGAATAGCCTTTACGCCACTCCTCTCTATTCTCGCACACACACTTGGAAAGATAGCTTAAAATCGAGATTGCTAGCTCTCAAATTAAGTATTTTGTAATGGCTATGGTTTGAAGCTACAAGACTTGATCTTGTACTTCTTTTAGGTGCTACTAATGCCCAAAAACACAAGGAAGCAAAAATCCCAACACATGCTCAGGAGGTACCAACTGATCAAAGAAATCATTGATCATGGGGACTTTGTTTCTTTTAGGTGCTAAAAACAACTACTGATTCCACGACTGAAGCTAAGTACACTACTGCTTCAAAAGAAGCCAAAGAAGCAGTTTGGATCAAAAAGTTCATATCTAAACTAGGAGTGGTGCCTAGCTTTGTTGATCTGATTCCTTTATATTGTGAAAATAATAGAGCTATTACGCAAGCAACGGAACCACGGTCTCATCAGTGATCCAAGCATGTTCTTAGATGTTACCATCTCGTAAGGGAAATAGTAGCTAGAAATCATGTGAAAATAGAAAGGGTCCCTGCATATGATAATGTGGCGAATCCCCTCACTAAAACACTTTCCCATATTAAGCACGATAGCCATATAAATAACATGGGTCTAAGACATATAAGCGATTGGCTCTAGTGCAAGAAGGAGATAGTTAGAGAGTATGCCCTAGAGCCCATGTAATAGGGATATATTTCATATGTATGAATTCATATTCTTAATAAAAGGCATCATTCATTTTTAATGCTATGTTTAAATGAATGAGTTTGTAAATCTTAAATTAATAAATGAAGTCCTTGATATTATAAACATAGTGCAAAGGCAATCATGAAAGTGTTCATGATATGAGATGTCTATTGCATGCAAGTGTGTTAATATCTAAATATCCCTAGTCATAAAATTAACAAGATAGGACATTGTTAATTCGAATAGACTAGCACGTGTTATGCTTCTAGAATGGTTTAAGCAGTGGTTCTCATAATTGTGATTGTAGAAGATAATCAAAGATAACAAGTGTATGCTTATTAGAAAGACAAGTTCAATAGAGTCCTACAAAGAGAATCCTCACATGGATATTAAATCTATGTCAGTGAGGAATCTCTTTATAATGGGTGTGCAAGTATCCTTAGACCTGAAATCACAAAGGTTCTCATAAGTAGCAAGTGGTATACTTTGACTCCATAACTCATTACTTCCAATTGGGGGTGAACATAGTTAGGAGGTTGGATATATCATAACCTACTTGAAGATAGTTGAGTGATTAACAAAGGATTCACCATCCCAGATTTATTAAGGGAAGTTATCTCGTATGATTCTATAATTACCTTATTCAGAGAATCTCTGGCCAGAGTAATATGCCAAGATGGATAGGGATCCATAAAGGTCATTTTGGGAACAATGGTTAAATTAATAGAACATACATAATTAGATTTATATGAGTTGACATAAATCCATACTCATAATCTAATTGAGATAAGAGTGGTGAAAGGAGTAATTGCACAGTAACTATTTCTATGGAAGGGTATAGTCAAACCACTTGAATTTCCTAACATTTGGGTAGTCATTATGCCTAGCTAGAGGCCAATCATGAATTGTGTAATAGTGTATCATAAATATCAATAAATATGGATAAAACGATTTAAAGAAGTTTAAATCATGTGATTTTTTAATAGAACTCACAATTACACATTATACTGCCAATATGGACAGAAACCTAGAAGATCGCACATAAATAGAGAAAAGGATAAAATAGTTAAATGAAAAGGATAATAATATTTGATATTATTATGAAAATAGAGAAGTGAATAAAAGAATAATTAATTAAAGAGTTTAATTAATTATGATCAAGTAAAATTGTTCGCATAACTTTTTAGAAATGTTATGTAAAATGTACCTAATAGAAATAATGTATTTCATAATTAATTATTATTGGACTATAAGTGTTATAAGGATGATATAATAATTAATAAATCCATTGGAGAAATTTAAAGAGGCCTAAGGAAATGATTTTATCGTGGAAACCCTCTAGAGGAAGGGTTTCATGCCAGTTGCTGATAGAAGGCCATAAAGGCCTAATTCTTCGACCAAGATAAATTAAATATATTTCATATGAGTTATATTGCCAGCATATTTACTTTGGATGGATTTGAAATTCATTTGGGTGATTAAATCCAAGTATATGCACAAAGGGCCTAGTTTGTGGATTTTGTGCATAGTCTTTTGTGAAAGGACTTAAATTGGATTTAATTGAGCCCAAATAAATTATTAATAATTCTAAAAGACCATTTAATAATTCTCTAGCAATTTTAAAGAGCCCAATCCTATTATGAAGATGAATTTTTTAACCTAACTATAAAAATCCAAGTGATAGGGTTTTAAGGTTAAGGTGAACAATTAAGAGAAAACAAATTCTATCATTCTCTAACCCTATCCGGCACTTTTTCCTTGCTAGCATCAAAGGATTTTGGCCAGCCTTGTATTCCTCTATTGTTGGTTCATTCAATCCTTCTCTAGTGTGGATTACTTATTGGAGGTGTTCAATTTTGGACACTATGATTTGCGACAACCCAGTGAGAAGGAAAATCACCTGTTCAACAAAAATCGAAGGTTATTTTTCTTATTTTTTTAATATGTATATATTAAATTCATTGGAACATCAAATCTATTAGTTAAAAATTTTAAATTCTGCTTATGTATGATATGCATGTAACTGTTAATTCCCAATCTCTTAATCTTGAAGATCTTTAAGAACAGTTCTTGCATATTGATGGTTCAAGAACAAATTAGTGTATAATATTAAAGTAAGCATCTTAATATGGTTTTCATCATCATCATCATCATCTTCTTATTATTATTTTGTTGAGTGGTTGGTTGAGTAAAATGCAGGAAATTTATGTTAAGAGAACGAATTGTTGTTAAAGGATAAGAAGAAGGTGGAAAGAAGAAACGGAAAGGAAAGGTGCAGGATTGAAGGCTAGGGGATTTCGGCCAAGGTATGGGATTAATATGATTATCATATATGCATATGGTTAGTTGGAGAAGAAACTTGAGTTGTTATAAGATAGGTTGAACAAATGAATTGAGTATAAATTCATAGAAGTTTTGTTAAGAAGACACGTGTAAGCATCATGAATTAATTGTTGTAATTTCATTATATTTTGAGTTAGAAAGCTTAAATTGAGATAATATTAATTTCATAATTTACATAACAATATACCTATAACTTTGTAGAAGCAACTTAGGGTTAAATATGTCTATATGTTGTTCATATTTTCACTTGAAATTGTAGTGAACTGTTATTCTCGATTCTGGAATAGTTTGTGGAAAATATTATTTATTTCCTTGTATAATGGTCAAAATGCTATGAGGTAACATTTTATACAAAATAGACTTCTAAATGTACATTTTTTATAAAAAAAGCATCGCCTAATTCTATTTGTATGAATGTCCAATGTTAGCTTGAAACTCGTACGAACTGTTTGCACTGTTAAGGAACAGATTTTGGTATTTTTGGCATAAATCTTGGTAGAGGAGTCAAAATGCTATGTTGTAAAATTATGGGTAAATTAGGTACCTAGGAGCATAACTTTGCTGAAGGAAAGTTAGTTTGATTCCTTCTTCATTTTATTTTATGAATTTTATAAGTGGTAATAAAAATTGTTTTTGTTTTTATGAACAGCCTATGGCTTTTCTTGGATATCTCAAGTTATAGATGTGATATTGTAAGACCCCTAACATGACCTTAGTTAGAAATGAATGATTTTAATATGATTATAATTAATTGAGATTAAATTAAAAATGTGAATTACACATAATGTGAGGCCCCTAACATGATCGTAGTAAGAAATGCATGATTTTTAATAAAGTTATAATTAATTAAGGTTTAATTTAAAATGTGAATTACACATAAGGTGTAGGAAAATTGATAAATTCTTTATATTATTGTAATTGCATCAAAGTAAAATTTAAAATTTTAGTTTAATAATATTTAAGGGTATAATTAAGCATGAAGTATTAATTTTAGGGTAAATTTGTAATTATGGCATCTTAAGGGTTGAATGTAAATAAAATTAGCTTTTGAGAGGTTGATTTAAGAGAAGGAATAAATGGTAAGGTCAAATTATAACATGCAAGAAATAGAGAGGTTTAAATAGGACATGCAAAAAGTGGAAGGGCTCAAAGGGGAATTTTTCCTTGCTCATATGAATAGTTAATTTTTATAAGATAGAGAAGAGAGAGAAAGGGGACAACATTCTGGAGAGGAAAATACAAAATTTCCTCATTCTCATCTTTCATAAAATCTTTGCTAATCTCTCTAAGAAATCATTGAAGAAATTCTTGGATGTTGATTTTTTCAAGAATAAGTTAGTGGGTATCAATAAGGTAATGAACTTAATTTGTTAATTCATCTTCTTCTTCCTCTTCATCATCTTATTTTGTTGAGTGCTTGAATGAACAAAATGCTAGAAGACATGATGAAGGGATGTGCTTTAGAGCTTTCTGAAAGTTGGGATAAAAATATTACTTTAATGGAATTTGCCTACAATAATAATTATTAGAAGAGTATTCAAATGGCACCATATGAGGCTTTGTATGGAAAAAAATGTAGAACTCCAGTCTTTTGGACTAAGTTGACTGAATGCAGAATAATCGGCCCTAACCTTGTTAGGGATATAGAGGAAAAAGTTTAAGTTATCAAGCAGAGGCTGAAGAAAGCTAGTGATAGATAGAAATCCTATGCTGACTTGAAAAGAAAGAATATCGAGTATCAACTGGGTGACAAAGTGTTTCTAAAGGTATCATCATGAAGAAAGGTGTTTAGATTTGGGATAAAAAGAAAGCTCAATCCAAGTTTTATTGGTCCATGTAAAATCCTTCAAAGAGTTGGACCAGTGGCTTATAGATCGGCTCTTCATATAAAATTTGCCAAGCTTCATGATGTGTTTCATGTGTCTATGCTTAGAAGATATCGCTCAAATGAGTCACATAAGTTGCAAGTTCAAGACATTCAAGTACAATCAAAAGAAATCTTGGCTAGGGAAATCAGGCAATTAAGAAATAAGCAAATCCATCTGGTCAAGGTGCTCGGGCAACATCATGGCATACAAGAAGTAACTTGGGAATTAGAGGCAACCATGGGAGAGCAATATCCTCAGTTGTTTGAAATAGGTATGAATTTCGATGATGAAATTCCTTAAGAGGGAGAGATTTGCGAGGCCCCTAACATGACCCTAGCTAGAAATGCATGATTTTAAATAGGGTTATAATTGAGTGAGGTTAAATTTAAAATTTGAATTACACATAAGGTGTAGAACAAATGATAAATTATTTATATTATAGTAATTAGATCAAAGTAAAATTTAAAATTTTAGTTTAATAATATTTAAGGGTATAATTGAAGGACGAAGTAATAATTTTGGGGTAAATTTGTAATTATGGCATCTTAAGGTTTAAATTTAAATAAAAGTAGGATTTAAGAGGTTCGTTTAAGAGAAGGAATAAATGGTAAGGTCAAATTATAACATGCAAAAAATAGAGAGGATTAAATGGGACATGTAAAAAGTGGAAAGGCTTTAATGGGGAATTGTTCCTTGCTTATATAAATAGTTATTTTAACAAGATAGAGAAGAGAGATAAAGGGGATGGCCTTCTTGAGTGGAAAATACAGAATTTCCTCATTCTCTTCTTTCATAAAATATTTGCTAATCTCTTTAAGAAATCAATAAAGAAATTCTTGCATGTTGATTTTTTGAAAAACAAGTTAGTGAGTATCAATAAGGTAACGAACTTAATTTATCAATTCATCTTCTTCTTCCTCTTCATATTTTTTTTTCTGAGTGGTTGAATGAACAAAATACTGGAAGTTTGTGTTAAGAAGTTGAATTGTTGTTAAAGGAGAAAAAGAAACTACGAAGAGCAAGGGAAAAGGGAAGGCACAAGAGTGATGCTAGGGGATTTTTGGCCAAGATAAGGGATTCTTAGGATCATCAAGTATGTATGTGGTTAATTGGATAATTAAAATGATTTATTATATGATTCGTTAAGCAATTGATTTGAGCATAAACTGTGTAGGAGGATTGATAGGAAGAAGCATGTAAGCATAAAAAAAACTAGTTACTATAATTTAAGCATAAATATAGTTAGGAAGCTTGAATTGAAATAATTTTCACTTTATACTTTACATACGTAATATATTTATAACTTGTTAGAAGTAACTTAGGGATAAATATGTCTATATGATGATCTTAATTTAACTTGAAATTGTAAAGAGCTGCTAATTTTGGTTTTGAAATAGATTTTTGAAAATATGATGTAATTCCATGTATAATGGTCAAAATGCTATGAGGTCAAATCATACACAAAATATGCTTCTAAATGAACATTTTATATGAAGGACTGCTTTAACTGCAATCTCAGCCAAGCTGCAATTGCATCGATTCACATTGCAAAACAAAGAAGAAAAATCAACACAAAACACAAATTGAAAAACATACGACAGCCAAACCATTTTTGAAAGTCAGCATATTTCCTCAAATATGTAAAAGTATACAGGCTTTTGGGACATTTGGCTTCCCATATGCAAACCTAATGGTGACATAAAAGAGATGACTGAACATTTGCCACACAAATACCTTTTTTCCTAGTTCTATATGTTATTCATGAAATATATTAAAACTCAATGTCTTATGCAATGCCTTGATAATCATTCCATGCAAAAGCATGCATAACATGACACCAGGATTTCAGTAGTGCAAAAAGTGTTGGATAAAGCAGTCAAATTTCAGACCTTAAAAACTCAGAAAAGCCATTTTAATTAAACTTGACAAGTTTGTAGAAAACACTTAGAAAGTAAGGTACTTGCCTTCCAATGGAACTTAGTCCAATAAATATTGGTGGCACTGATGCCTTTAGAAAAAACTTTAAATTTACATAAGTTGTACACAAATCATTTCTTATTCTAGAACTTTGAGGAGAAGTAATTGTTGAAATTTCTCAGCACTTCTTACATGAAAATTGCCATTCAACACGCAGGAACCAAAACCCACATACACGAACATTTGATGGCCAATAATCTACGTTAATGCATTAGAATCAACTGGACAATGAAAATACTTGACATGTCATGATAAATAACAAAATTTAGAAGTTTAATGATTTAGAAAGTAATGAAGGTTCAAAGATTCAGACCATGTCTTTTAGTAGAGAACAAATAGAAACAACAAGCTTGCTGTGAGAATGCACAGTTAAATTGATGGACTAACAAAGCTGATAAGAAAAACAATGTTAAATAACACCCACCTTGTGTAAGAAAATGGGAGATAATTCATAAACTTTGGATGTGAACCCTATTCCTGCAACCATAATAATAGCCCACATATTTATAGCTGAAGCCACACAGCTAATATACAAACCATCTTCCTTCCCTTTCTCTACATGCTGATCAATTGTTGAACCCATAACATTATAATGATACCTAGAGAAAATACAACTATTACTTAATGAATGATTATAGAAAAACAAGCATTCTAATACTAACAAGAAGTATATGCCACCAATTCTGAGAAAAACAGCAATAACTTAGTTGAGAGATAATAACATTATGGAACCACAAAGGTTAAAAATAAAAAAGAACACAGCATGAGAGAGAGCTAAGTAACTACAAAAAGATGAGAGAATGATTCTCCAGAGCAACCATAAACTGGGGAGCTTCTTTTCTTGTCCGAAAAGGCATGCCTATGCAAATGTAGAGTTCACTATGTTTAAGCTCGAGTTTTAGAAACCTATTTTAAATATTCCAGCTTGACTAATTTACTGTCGACATTAATCATACCATTTTTATCTTTCAAAATATTTAATTTGCTACCTAACAAATATAGAAAGTCTAAAATAATTTCTTCTTCTTATTCTAATAGACCAAATTAGTCTTCATCAAGATTAAGTTCATAATTCATTGCCAAGACATTAACAGTCAAGCATAGGAAAACATAAAACAACAAAAGATAACTAGGAAAACAAAAGGGAATAACGGCATATTTATAGCCACTAACGCAATACAGTTCAAGTAATTCTTGCTTTCAAAGTCATTAGTTCCATTCTTTCCTTTTCGCCTCATAACTTTTTTCTCCTCGATCATTCCTCCTGCATAATTACCTCCTTAAATTTAGAAAGATTCAGAGGAGAAAAATCATTAACACAAATGAATCATGAATAAACATGAAGACTAACTAGGTTATGGTTGCAGTAAACGATGGACTGGTATGTAAATATCATCGAAAAAGCCAAGTGACACTATCCATCATGGTTTCAAAATCAGTATCCAGGGAGCAATTATTTACAGATTGAATCAATGGCAGGAAATGGAACTCAAAGAAAAAAAAACATTGCCTTAGTTAATACAATAAGAAAGCATACCATCCTCAAGATTTTTAACTCAAATACTTGAAAGTAAATCCAAGATCAAGTCATGAAACTTACAAGAGAAAACACAATACCTAGTAATATTTGCACTACTAAATCAAGACTATAAAAATTATCATGTAAATATCAACAATTTATTTCATGAACATCTCATACATAGTAAAACAAAACACCAAGTCATGAACTTTAAGCTTTTGAAGGACAATACAATGGATGCACGTCACCTACATAAATACAACCAATGGATAGCAATATTTAGGACAATGACACATATACTGAAATGTAACAACACAGTAAAACAAAACACCAAGTCAATACCTTGTTTGGAGGTAAATGGACCAACATTTCATCATAATTCTCAATAGAGAACTTATCATGATCATCCTTTTCTGGTGCAACCTTTGAATCAAAAGTTAGAACCCCAACAAATTCAAAGACATCATTCAGCTTCAACTCAGACCCAGAAGAATCATATATCTGCAAAACAACATAGCAATGCATCACCTAAGAGAAAAAGGATGAAAGGATTAAAATCCATAAAGGACCTAGACCCCAATTTTGCCAAACCAAAATTTGAAATGTTGGCTGTGTAAGACTACTCAAAGGCACATAAATGTATGTTAGGTGATATATCCAAACAAAATTTGTGCTTCTATTAATAATTTGGCTCTTCTCTTTGTTTCCATGAAAGTAATCGATCAAATCAAATAGAAAAAAAATCGGAGAGGTTGTAAGCATGAAAGAGAATATCAGCAGGTTAGCCCAGTACGAAGGCATATATGTCACATGAAATATGTTTTTGCTTCTTTATGGTTTACATATATCTAAGTAGTAACAAGTGAAATCATAAAAACTCTACCCCATCAAGTAGTATGTTTGAGGTCGTAAAGTCTTTGTAAATCACTTGCTTCTCTAATGTGTGCAAGAAAGCAAGGCCTCGTGCTGCTCCTATAGCAACTTTCATCCTTATTTCCCATGGAAGTGGTTGAACTATTGAACCTCCTACATTATTTTAGATGTATGATGTACAGTCAGAAATTATAGATATATCCATGCATACTTATTGTATACATATATGAATACAAGTATGTATACATGTATGCTATTCATCTAGTTGGAAGAAAAGGAGACATCAAATAAAGCTCTTTTTTATAGGGTAAAAGATATTGACCTTAGAACATTTATGCAAGTAGTATACCCATTCTTGCAACTAATAAATACCATTATGACATCAAACCAAAGACATAGTCTACAAATCCATAACCTGTATAAAAATATGGAAAGTACACTGAACAGAAATGTAATATGGCCTGATTAACTGAAGTTAACATGCATTGAAAACTAACCAAATTAGAATAAATAAATTTGAAAGGTGAATAAAATGACGAGAGAAATAATTTCAATGAAATGTGAAACAATGTCCTTAGGGGGTGCATCCCTAGACTTTCCTACAAAATATATCCATTAATTAATATATGTTAAACATCAAATAAACATAAAATTTAATCTTGAATTTTATTAATAATATATATATATATATAGATATATATAGAACCAATTGTAATACAAACGCTGTAAGCAAGACATAAAATTAAAGAGACAAGATTAATATGCTTTGGGGAGTGGACTGATCGCATTTGAGCCAATAATAATATTATGGCTCCAAAAATAATTATAAATTGATATAGCTGCATTCCTGCCTCTGATTTGCATAATTGGTAAATCATCTACAAAACTATAATCAAATTACTGTATAAGTTATTATTAATTCAAATCTTTATGCATATCTAAAGAAGAGTAAGAAACAAAGAAGGTGTCAATTATTCTTGCCTACATTTTTTCCAGCAATCCACCAAACAGAATAAACCTAAAATGGTAAGAAAGAATCCTGGCTTGGGAAAATCAAGGACAACACAAATCTTAGTTTGGATGCCATGGATACGGGGATCTTCATCTCTGTATGCCAACATTGTATCTGTAACTTTGTCTAATTGTGTTTACTATGTGCTAATGCTTATATATAATAAGGAGACCAACAATAAATATGTGTATATTAATATAAATAATTAAATATAGAGAAGAGATAGCAAATTTTAGTCTCTCCTCTTAGGTTTTGCTCTAGCTCCTAGAGGCTCTACTCGTTCGTAATCTCAAAAAATAAAAAGCTAAAAATGGTGTAATAAAGGGAGAAAGGGAGGGGGCATAAAGAGAGGGAAAGTGACGTATTTATAGAAAGAGAGAATATGAATAATCAATAGTTCAAAAGGGAAAGAATAAATAACTCAAGCTCGCCAGATTTCATGGCAATGGGAATGCAGATGAGGAAGACACCGACCATGGCAATGGCGGTGTTGCGTTTCCAATGCTTGGGTCTGTAGTATGGATCTCCAGTTATGCTCCAAACCTTACCCCTAAAGTCCCCATAGGCCCCCTCAGCTCCATGTCCATGTTCTGCTCCTCCTCCCATATTTAATTGATTTGATAATTTCACAGTCGCAACCTCAATCCTCAACTAGAAGAAATGGATCATGGAAGCACAATAAAAAAAGAACCCTAAATCAACAAAATAAGATTAGAGCCAAAACTCAATAGATTATTACAAAAAGAAACACAACAACTACAGGCAGGATAACATTCCATTGTTTTGTTCGTTTTGAGAATGGAAAAGTGGAAAGAGAAAATGTTGATTTTATAGCTAGGGCAAATTTTTAAAATTACTAAAATACCCGACCAAATTTCATTATTTAATCCTTGCATTCAAGGATAATTTTGTAAATATATATAACTAAATTTTTAATAATTTAAAATTTATTCAAAATTTTAACAAAATAAAAATAAATTATAAATTTTTCATAATCATTTTAAATGAAATAATAAATTTTATATTATTATGTTATAAATATTTATTTTTATTTTTTTCATAATATGACTATATAATAATTATAACAATTAATTTATATTATTATTAAAAATGTAAATTTTTTAAATTAATAAGTTTATAATTGGAAATAATTGATAAAGAAATCATTAAAATTTCTAATAATTTAATATTTATTTTTATTAATTTTGATCACGTAAATATATAATAATTATAACAATTAGCTTATTATTCTTATTAAAAATATAAATTTTCTAAATAAATAATTTTAGATTTTGGTATAATTGATAAAAAATTATTATCAACTTATAAAATAATTTATCAAACCCTTAAAAATGCATAAACTTTTTCAAAATTCTATTCAATTGATGACCAATTTAGAATATTCCTATTTTTATTTTAGAATATTTGTTAAATTGGGGATAATTTTGTAAATACATATATATAAAGTTTTTTAATTTTATCCATAAATATATTATGTACACATATTAAATACATATTAAGCATAAAAATTAATTCTCATTAAACAAGATAAAGTTTCATTATATTGAAAAATTGAATTGCTATGAACAACATTAATTTGATAATTTTGAAATGAGAATTATATTTATATTTATTCAGTTTGTTTGGTTTTTGTTGTTTAATTATTTTAGTTTTTTCAATTTTTTTTATTGAAAATCAAATAGACCGAACCAACCAAACTTTTTATACTTTTATTTATTTTTTTTAATATTTTGTATGTATAATATATAATAAATAATTAGTTAACTTATTTAGTATATTATGTGAATTAATTATAATCCAAACATAAATTAATTATTTATATAATATATATAAATATAACTATAATTATATTTAATACATATTTACTTATTATAATTTTTTTATAAGTATTAATTATTGAGAATAAAATCTTTAAATGGGTCTATCTCATGAAAGGTAGTTGAAATTATCTTTTTCAATATTTCATAATGTGACTATATAATAACTATAACAATTACTTTATTATTATTATTATATCATTATTATTATTATTATTAAAAATGTAAAAATTTTGAATTAATAAATTTAGATTTGGGGATAATTGATAAAAAATCATTACAATTTTTAATAATTTAATATTTGATTTAAATTTTATAAAATAAAAATAAATAAGAAATTTTTTTATTATTATTTTAAATAAAATAATAAATTTTATAAATATTTATTTTTATTAATTGTCATTACGCAATTATATAATAATAGTAACAATTTGTTTATTATTATTATTATTATTATTATTATTAAAAATGTAAATTTTCTAAATAAATAACTTTAAATTTTGGTATAATTGATAAAAAATTATTATAAACTTATAAAATACTTCATAATTTTTTGTTACAAAATAAAATATTCATTTCATATGGTCTATATTAAAATTACTTGAAATTATACATAAATAATGTGAGTGAAATTTAAAAAAATTATTTTTTTATTTATTTGCGACGGATTAGCGACTAAAATATTCGTCGCTAATTGTATTACTGTAACAAATTACTATTAGTGACTGATCAATTTTCGTTGCTAAACCGTCGCAAAAAAAGGCGCTATATTTTCCCTCCAATATTAGCGACTAAAATGTTCGTCGCTAAATTTTTCTGGAAATAATTTAATGAATAAAAAATTATAAAATTTAGCGACGGCGATATTCGTCGTTAATTCCGTCGCAAAACATGGCACTTATACTTTCCGCCAATAATTAGTGACTGTTTATTCATTCCGTTGCTAATTCATCGCAAATAAATAGAAAATATCCTTCCCATGACGGAAATGTAAAACAGTCGTGAATCTATTGTAAAATTTGCGACGAAAATAAGGCCGTCATTAATTTTAGTCGTTAATTGACAGTTTTTTTTGTAGTGTAAGTACTTGTGTTGTTATATGCATATATGAGTACATGTATATACACACACACACACACACACACACTTGTGATTATGAATTTTTTTAAATGATCACATTCATATGATGTGCTATAGTGCAAAGTTCTTATACCAAGGCATGTTTTATGATGAACGCTTGAATAGGTATGACACATTATATGATTGTCATAGTATGATCATATTAATATATGAAATATGATGATAGCATGATTAATAAAGTATGTGAAGCATTATAGGAACCTTGCATGCATAATTATGGCATGGCAATAATATGTCTATTTTATGGTTATACATGTGCAAATTGATTAGTTGAGTGCAAGCACGATGTATGAAAAGAGAATTAAATAGAGTATTGCTTTCAATAAGAGTTTAATTATGGATAGATATGTGCCTATAGGGATATTATAGCTACCACCATCGACCTATTTAGGTCTAAAGCACAGTTGATCCTATTGGATCATAAACAACCTCTTGGGTTGTTAATTGACCCCGTTTAGGTCCATTTGACTGGTCTACCATATAGTCGACCCTGTTTGGGTCTATAACTTAGATATCTTTGGATATCCACCGTTTTAATACCTTCGAGTATCCATCAATCCCGTTATCCACCTTTAGAAATGTTGGAATTTATCGGTTACATGCATCTCATACATAAGCAAGATTTAAAATTTTTAACCAATATTACTGATCTTGCCATGAATGTACAATATTCATATTAATTAGAATAAGAAAAATCACATTTGATTTTTGTTGTACAGTTGATTTTCCTTCGCACCAGGTTGTCGCAAACCACAGTGTCCAAAATCGAATACCTCCAATGAGTAATCCACACTAGAGAATGATAGAATGAACCAACAATTTGGAGAGAACAAGGGGTTGGCCAAAAATCCCTTGAGCTAGCAAAGGGAGGTGGCAGCTAAGGTAGAGAGAAAAGAGAAGAAACTTTTCTTAAGTGTTTTCTCACTTAACCTTAATTCCTCATTATTTGGATTTTTATAGTTAGGTTAAAAATCTAACTTCATAATGAGATTGGGCTCTTTAAAATTGCTGGAGAATTATTAATTGGCCTTTTAGAATTATTTAAACTTATTTGGGATCAATTAAATCCAATTTCAGCCTTTTCATAAAAGACTAGGTACAAAACCCACAAACTGGGCCCTTTGTATAAATACTTGGATTTAATTGCCCAAATGAATTCTAAATCCAACCAAATTAAATATGTAGGCTCCAAAATACTTATGTAACATATTTAATTTAATTTGGTCCAAGAAATAGGCCTCTAAGGCCTTCTGTTTGGAGTTGGCATGTGGCCCTTCTTTTGGATGGCTTCTGCGCTAACTTCATTTCTCTGGACCCTTTATTATTCCTCCAATGGACCTATTAATTATTATATCAGCCTTATAACACTTATAGTCAAATAATAATTAATTATGAAATACATTATTTCAATTAGGTCCAAATTTACAGAACATTTCTCAAAAGTTCCACGAACAATTTTACTAGATCATAATTAATTAAACTCTTTAATTAATTATTATCTTATTCACTTTTCTATCCCTATAATAATATCAATTATTATTATCCTTGTTATTTTACCATTATATCCTTTTTCTCTATATGTGTGTGACCTATTGGGTTCCTATCCATGTTGATAGTATAATGTGTAATTGTGAGTTCTATTCAAAACTCATATAATTTAAACTCCATTAAATCATTTTATTAATCCCTATTGATATTCTTGATACATAATTATACAAGTCATGATTGGCCTCTAGCTAGGCATCATGACTACTCAAATGTCAGGAAAGTCAAGTGGCTTCACTATACCCTTCTATAGAAACAGTTACCGTGCAATTACTCCTTTCACCACTCTTATCTCAATTAGATTCTGAGTATGGATTTCTATCAACTCATATTAATCTAATTATGTATGTTCTATTAATTTATCCATTGTTCCCAAAATGCCATCCATGGATCTCTATCCATCATGGCATATTACTCTTGCCAGAGATTCTCTGAACAAGGCACTTATAGAATCATGTGAGATAACTTCCCTTATTAAATCTGGGATGGTGAATCCTATGTCAATCACTCAACTATCTTCAAGTAGGTCATGATATACCCAATCTCCTAACTATGTTCACTCCCAGTTGGAAGTAATTAGTTATGGAGTCAAAGTATACCACTTGCTACTTAAGATAACTTTGGTGATCTCAAGTCTAAGGATACTTGCACAACCGCTATGAAGAGATTCCTCACTGACATAGATTTAATATCCATGTGAGGATTCTCTTTGCAGGTCTCCAATGAATTTTGTTCTTCTAACAAGCATCCATATGTTAGCTTTGATTATCTTTCATAATCAAAGTTATGAGAACTACTGCTTGAACCATTCAAGAAGCATAACATGTGCTAGTCTATCCGAATTAACAATGTCCTATCTTGTTAATTCTATGACTAGGGATATTTAGATATTAACACATTTGAATGCAATAGACATCTGACATCATGAACACTTTCATTATTGCCTTTGCACTGTGTTTATAATATATAGCACTTCATTTATTAATTTAAGATTTACAAACTCATGTATTTAAACATAGCATTAATAAATGAATGATGCCTTTTATTAAGAATATAAATGCATACATATGACAAACATCCCTATTACATGGGCTCTAGGGCATACTCTCTAACAAGAAATTAAATAGGTTGTATTATAGTATAAATTCATCATACTCAATTACAATATAACACAGCATATGATTTATGGAATATCGTGTTTAACTAATTTTTCTAATGCATGTATTACATTCTTTTGGTTATTTATATATGTACAGAACCTTTTTATGAAATTTAGGAATTTATAGACACTACTTTGAATGTCATAATACATTGTTGATTAAAATCATTATATTTTTATCATATGTTTATTTTATATATGTTACTTTAAATTATTCATGATTTTATGAATCTGACAATCACTATGAGTGGTTATCTTTCATATTTATTATCACCACTAACCTGTATTGCTTAGTATGGGTTATTTGATTCGTGTAGGTTCTATAGTTAAGGCTTTTGCATAGGAACATTCTCTGCATTAGGATAGGCTAACACCAGTCTATAGAAGTTGATGTAGGGATTTTGATTAATTTTGTATAAGTTCCTTAACATGTTTAATATGTATAAAATGTTATATAATATATATGTATGTAATATGGAGGATAATGTTGTAATAAGCTCAAAGTGAGAATGCTAGCATATGAATGCATCAAAGAGCTAGAATGATTATATTCATATGTGCTGAAATGCTGAATGTTATGCATGATGGTGAATAGACTAAGATAATTGAATCTGGCATGACTATGATAATGTGTTGCATAATGGGTTATTGAGCATTTGTAATAAGCGCAATAAAGATGTGTGAAGCACTTGATTAAATTAGAGGTTCAATGATTAGATGGATCATATGATATGAATGCATGTAGATGTTAATGGGGTTAATAACCTAACATAACATAACTTAAATATTTATCATAATAAGTCATAAAGGCATTAGAATAGGGTGTTTCACATAAGGTATGGGACAAGGAATAAATTCTTTATATTATAGTAATTGAATGAAAAGAAAATTTAATATTTTAGTTTAATAATATTCGAGGGTATAATTGAAGCATGAAGTATTAATTTTGGTGTAAATTTGTAAATATGGCATTTTAAGTGTCGATTATGAATAAAAAAAGGAATTGAGAGGTTGATTTAAGAGAAGGAATAAATGGAAAGGTGAGAGAGAGATGAAGACGATGGCATCTTTGAGAGAGAATCATAGAATTTCTTTATTTTCATCTCCTTCATTCTTTGTTAATCTCTCTAAAAAATCTTTGAAGAAATTCTAGCATGTTGATTTTTGAAGAACAAGTTAGTGTGTACTAATAAGGTAATTAACTTAATTTGATAATTCATCATTTTCTTCTTCTTCATCTTCTTTTTTTGTTGAGTTGGTGTAATGAGTTAAATGCTGGAAGTTCTTGGTTAAATGGATGTATTGTTGTTCATGGAGAAGAAGAAGGTGGAAGGAGCAAAGGAAAAGGGAAAGCAAAAGATTGAGGGTAGGGGAATTTGTAACTGATGTGAATGATGTTAGTAGAAACTTGACGTAACTGATGTGAATTTTAAGCAATTAAAAGAGAACAAGATTTAAGAAGTGTTGCTTGAAGAGATGTTATGAAACATTGTGAACTAGTGACTGTAATTCCAATATAAGTTGAATTAAAAACTCAAATTGAGATAATTCTAATTTTTGAGATTACACAAGATATATACCTACAAATTTGCAGAAGAGACCTAAGCCTAATTGTTCCTTTAGGCCATCTATAAAATTTATTGAATTTTGATTGAGCTGTTAATTTTGGTTCTGGAATAGGTTGTAGAAAAATAATGTATTTTTGTGTATGAAGGTTAAAATGCTATGAGTCAAATTCTATGAGAAATAAAATTATAAAATAACATTTTATATGAAGGAAGCATTGTCTAATTCTGTCTGTATAAATGTCTAAAGTTAGCTTGAAATTTATAAGAACTGGTTGCACTATTAAGGAACAGATTGTGATATTTGGGGTAAACTGGATACCTAGGAGCAAAACTTTATTGAAGGATTCTCGATTCATTTCTCATTTTATTCTATGAATTTTATAATTGGTAACAATAACAATTTTTGATTTTATGAACAACCTAAGGTGTTTCTTGAATATCTCAAATTATATATGTGATATGGAGATGAATTTTGATGTTTTAGAAATGGGACATACAAAGGAGTAAATTTGTAGAAGGTCACTTGACCTAAAAATAACATTTTCCAAATCTAAAATGGCACCTAATTTGGATCCAGAATGCTATCCCTGTACAGAGTTGTGTAGGCAGAATTTAATTTATCTTACATTATGGTTTTAATATAATTATGTTAAATATGTGTATATATGAAAATACATTGAATTGGATATAGCATGTTATATGATTATTGATAAAAGTCCATATATATACATATTTATATATGTACATAAGTAAAGATTATTGATAATTATACCAAATATGCGTATGTGACTGAACTTATATACTTGCTTGTTATATACGCAATTATTTACAAAGTTGTACCCTTCTTTTATTGCCTTGCTTTTGTATGAGAGAACTTGCTGATGGGATATCACATGGCAAATACATGAAGATCATGCAGCGAAAAAATAAAAAATATAGATCATTCATGCCACATAATATACGACATAGAATCGAAACATGCAATTTTAGGGTTTTTAAAACTTACAAGTTTGAATGCTCTTCAAAACTTGACTTTTGCAATGGCAAATATATAAGATGAACTTATATACTTCAGATCTAGAATACCAATGCTAAGGAGCAGCCTTTATGCCACTCCTCTCTATTCTCACACACACACTTGCAAATATGGCTTAAAACTGAGAGTGTTAGCTCTATGTTTAAATATTTGGCAATGGGAATGGATTGAAGCCAAAAGATCTGATCTTGTTCTTCTTTTAGGTTGGTTTTTCTACCCAAGAACACAAGAGAACAAGAAAAAATTATTTTCCCTTGTGTATTTCGGCCAAAAGAGAAAGAGAGCAAAAATGCGGCTATGGTTAGTCTTCCTTTTAATTTATTAATATATATCACTTGTTTAGGTCAAGTGTGAATGCCAAAATTTAGTATCTTTAGGTAGTAAATTCAACCTCCATCACTTCCTAATTAAAATGACATATGTTAATTCAAATTCCTTTAAATTTTAAATTCAAATTAATTTAAAATAAACATAAGACATTTAATCAAAATAAATCACTTATTTAGGATATACATGTGCCGAAATTCACTATGATTTTATCTTTGAATTTCGGCCACTCTCCCTCCTATTTAAGTGTTTTATTTTGATTCAAATGTTATTAGGATTTAATACTTAATTAACTTAATTAATCCAAAATAATTAATAATTGAAATTAAATCTATATAGGCCGAAATTCCCTCTCACATGGACCAAGGTCCATTTATCAATTTTAATACCCATTAATTTGAATTTAAATAAAAGTCCAAATTAATGCCTAATATTTTATTTAAATATTTTAAGCCCAATGCTTTGTGTGGGATCCTATAGGTCCATTTAATATTGGCAATGAATTAATTCAAGGCTATATATATTCTCTAGCAAGATATTATAGCATTCCAAATTAAATAAAAATGCATATGGTATTTAGTGACCTAATGTAAGTTTGCATAGTCCCTTACCCTTAAATATCATAATTAATATAAGGCATAGAATTAGTCATCCTTATATATACTAATTCTTTTCTTGATATTCCAGTGACACTGAGCTCTCAGATAAATAATGATTACTCATTATTTCATCTTGGTATGGCCATACACTTCTTAGTTCACTGATCAAGTGGCCAATGATATTTTCTCTCTTATTGAGAGGGGTAATCCCTTTACTTCTCTCATGCTCTCTAACATGAATTAGTGCATACCAAAGCATACCCATAATTGTCACCCTATTACAAGTATGTTAGGTGTATGTCAAAGTACACGGTAATTCATAAAGAGTTTCATAGGGATTTTAGGTCTAAGAACTTCTATTCAAAACTTGTACATCAGAAACACTTATCACTAGTACCATGCAGTGTTCTCATGAACGGATCGAATCTAGATACCATGTTCTAAACATGCATTTATGATATATGATTGACACTCTTGTCCTTATGATCCGTAAGACATAACTCATCTTTCCAGAGAGAGCATACTAGTCTTAATTCATTGTTATTCCCATAACAATGACCGACTAGGGATATTTAGAATGAAGTCTCTATTATTTCAAGGTCTTACAACCATGTGCCTCACACATGATAACTTAAACTGAAACAACATTCTTGGATAGTTCTATCAATTAATATGCATTGGAATACAATAGATAAAATAAATGCCTCATTTATTAATTTAAGTGTTTAATAACAATGCATTGGGGCTAGGACTTATACTAAAAATCTCCCGCTAGCACTAGTCCTAATTGGGCATAGCCCTTAAACCGAACGTTCTTAAATGAGCTTCGTGAAGATTTGGACGCAACTATTTCATCATTGGATCTACTACATTGTTTTCACTTGCTATCTTGCTAATCTTGACATCCCCACTATCAATAATTTCTCTAATCAGGTGATACCTTCAAAGTATGTGTTTGGATTTCTGGTGTAACCGGGGCTCCTTTGCTTGTGCGATGGCCTCGTTATTGTCATGGAAAATTTCTAATGGATCTACAATGTTTGGGACCACTCCTATTTCAGAAATAAAATTTCTAATCCAAACAGCCTCTTTTGGAGCCTCACTTGCTGTAATATACTCAGATTCTATAGTTGAGTCGGCAATGGTCTCTTGCTTTGAGCTTCTCCTGTTGACTGTACCACCGTTCAAAACAAAAACAAATCTAAATTGTGATATTGAGTGTTAAGTGCTAGTTTGAAAAGTAGCATCGACATACCTTTGCATGACGAGTTGTTATTGACCACCATACACCAAGAAGTGATCCTTAGTCCTTCGCAGGTACTTTTGAATCCCCTTTACAACAGACCAGTGCTTTTTGCCAAGGTCTTCCTGAAACCTACTGGTTATACTCAGTGTATGAGCAACATCCAACCTAGTACATAACATAGCATACATTATAGATCCAATAGCAGATGCATATGGGATTCTACTCATGTTGTCCCTCTCCTCTTTAGTTTTAGGACATTATTCTTTAGTCAAAGGAACTCCCACAGCCAAAGGTATGTACCCTTTCTTTGAGTCTCCCATACTAAAATGCTTTAGTACTTTGTCCATGTACTTTTCTTGACTTCGTCCCAAAAGTCGGTTTGATCTATCTCTATAGATCCGAATACCAAGTATCGTCTCGACTTCACTTAAGTCTTTCATTGAGAAACACTTCCCCAACCATTGCTTAACCTTTTGCAATGTTGGAATGTAATTCCCAATAAGAAGGATGTCCTCCACATATTAGACCAAAAATACTATTATGCTCCCACTAACCTTCTTATATAAACAAGGCTCATCTTCATTCTTGACAAAGTTAAAATTCTTGACTGCTTCATCAAAACAAAGATTCCAACTTTAGGATGCTCACTTTAATCCATAAATGGATTTTTGAAGCTTGCAAACCTTCTTAGGATGCTTAGGATTGACAAAACCCTCAGGCTGTGCCATATACACATCCTCAAGTAAATTTCTTTTGAGGAAAGTAGTTTTGACATCCATTTGTCATATCTCATAATCATGATATCCAGCTATGGCAAGCATGATCCTAATGGACTTGAGCATGACTACAGGCGAAAAGGTCTCATCATAGTCTACACATGAGTTTGCCGAAAACCTTTCGCTACTAGTCTACCTTTGTAGGTGTTGTCAGCTTTGAGTTTAAATAGCCACTTGCATTCAATTACCTCAGCACCTTTCGGTGGATCAACTAAGGTCCAAAATTGGTTATTGTACATTGATTGCATCTCGAATTTTTAAGGAACCAAAATGGGCCCTAGTAGAATTCAATGGCAATTTTATGTTAATAAAATATAATTAAACATTGTTGGATGAATTATTATGTTTTTCTTGACCTTTCGGCACTCTTTTGACTATATGTCGAGTTATAGAGCATAAAATTAGATGATTCAATTTGGGTTTGAAAATATACATCCATACTAAGATTTCATATGAAGAAACCAAGTTTGAAATATATCTTTAACTAGGCTATATTTAAGCATAAATTTCAAAATAGTTTGCAGCCTAGTCACTAAAAATAGACCTTAGTATTTTGTAAATATCTTAAAATATACAAATGCTATGGAGATGATTCTTGACATTTTAGAAACTAGAAACATATTGTAATAAGTTGGTGGAAGATAACATTTGCTAAAAATGGCTTTTGGAAGGTCAAAAATTACATACAAGTCGAATTCAGAAAACTGCCTATGATTGAGGATACAATAGTCAAGTGATAATATAGTTTGAAGGCTAATTTAAAAGAGGATGAAAATTTAGGGGTCAATTTGTTAATATGAAACTTGAAGGGTAAATTATGAAAAAGGGATATAAAGGAGAGGTTGATTTAAGAAAAGAAAAAAAATGAGTGGAACATTGTGTGACATGCAAATAAATGAGAGAAATTTATGTAGCATGCAATTAGTTAGAGGATTAAAAGAGATATTTGTGTGGGACATGCTGATGTCATTTTCTACTTAACTCACCATGCAAGCAATGTATTTAGGAGTATTTATATAGGTTTGGTCGGCCATTTGAGAAGGAAAAATCAGAAATTCTTTATCCCTTATTTTCTCATTTTCTTTGTATTCTCTCAAGCAAACCAAGTTAAATTCATGATGGTTAATCAAGAAGTATTTGTGTAACAACTTTAAGGTAATTATTCTAATGAATTTCATCTTCTTCTTCTCCTTGCCATTCTCATTTTATTGAGGTAATGGTTGAGTATGATGCTGGAGTTTTTGATTAAAAGATGATGTTGGTTATAAAGGAGAAGAGGAGGGTTGAAACAAGGAAAAGTAGTTACAAAGAATAGAGAGCAAGTAGAATTTAAAGAAGATTTGAGTTGCATGTCCAGGTTTGGGAACTATTATTTCTTGCATACATTAATATTGTGTTCATTATGGATTTTATAAGTATATTGACTTGAATTAAGATATTAGACATTAATGTGAAATTGCTGTCCAGAAATTCGGATTGACCTCCAATGACTAAATTGATCATAAGTTGAGTTTTTGAACTCCAAATCTGATGTTACTAGTTGGGTTAGAATCGGGACTTCTGTGCCTAAAAATTTTATAGAAATAAAAATAATGAAATTTTGCCTATAAGGTCCTCAAAAATGCCCAAAACAGTAGCCTTTGAAAGAAGAAAAGTTAATGAAGTTGAAATTCTGAGTTAAGTTTCTATGAACTAGTTTCAGAATTTTGCAGATATCTCGATTTTTATAGCTCCAATTTGGGAAATTTAAATTGATAATTAAACTTAAGACATGGATTCATAGTTTTGTAGAAGAAACCTAAATGTGATTCTGTCCCTAAGTATTTTTGATTTTTACTTGAAATTCATAGAGAGATGCTGTCTAGTTGTAGAGAGTAGGTTCCAATATTTTTGAAATAATGTTCGATAGAGAAGTCTAAATCATATGAGGAAAAATTCCAGTTAAAATATACTTATAGGAGAACAATTTTCATGAAGTAAGGTTGGCTTAAATCTGTGCAAATTGTTTTCTATGAATTTTCTAATTCGTAACTAAAACTGATTTTGTTATTATGAACTGCTGTCTAGTGTTAACGAACAGCTTGTAGTATTTTTCTTATAACTCATGATAGAAAGCTCAAAATGCTATGAAAAAAAATTCCAGTTAAAATAGACTTATAGGAGAAAAATGTTTGTGAAGGAAGGTTGGCTTAAATCTGTGCAAATTGTTTTCTATGAATTTTCTAATTCGTAACTAAAACTGATTTTGTTATTATGAACTGCTGTCTAGTGTTAACGAACAGCTTGTAGTATTTTTCTTATAACTCATGATAGAAGGTTCAAAATGCTATGGGACAAAATTCCAGTTAAAATAGACTTATGGGAGTACAACTCTTATGAATAAATGTTAGTTCAATTCTGTGCTTATTTTGCTCAACGAATTTTTCAATGTGGTCACACAAACTGTTTTCAATGGCATTGCTGGTTGTATAATTATAGGTAATAATAGTGGTATTATAAATTTATACATGACTATGGTGTTAGATGATATATGTATAAGATAAAAAGGTACGATAATATTATAATCTAAAGCTATAAGTGCATGAAAGTTTAGAAAATATAGTATGCAATAAGACCATGAAACAGCATATGGATAATTACTTATTTTAATGAATATGATTATGCCTACAAGCTAATGTCTACTGAATAACATGTTAAGGTAAATGATTACAGTATTATAAAATTACCGTTGCTTAATTTGATACCAGAGTTTAATTGTGTGTATATATTTATATATATATGATATTGCCATATTAAGCAATGGGTGTGAATAGATGACGAAGTATGTATATGACACTTATAAGTACAAATATGTTATTATTTACCTAATTTACATAGCATTGATCATACTCGTATATTATAAATATAGATCATGCTCATATGATATGAATATTGATCATGCTTATATGACTATGAATAAAGGATCACATGCATACATATTGATAAACATGCTTATAAAAATAAGCTTACTATATGCGAATGTACCTACAGGTATGTACATTTATGATTATGTATATGAGTGTATGAGTATGTAATTGCCCTATGAGGTAGAAAATGTTTAGCATGACTATGATCATGTGAGATGCTGAATGAGAACATGATCAAGTATATGATATGATGATTATATGTCATGCCTCTATGTCATGATGCAAACTTATAGTCACACGAAATGGATGAGCTAATTGTCTAACTTGGCTTATGAAATGTGCATATATCTGTTTATGCACCAGAGAACTTATAGTTTTACAAGACTCTATATATGTACAAATAGTATACTATGAATACAGTCTTAATATGTGAATTGAACACGAATATAGTTCTGCCTGCGATAGAGTTTTAGATGGGGATAGATAAGAGCCTAAAGGGAAATTGTAGCTGCCATAGTTTGGCCCAATTAGGTCCATAGTACGTATGATCCCGTTTGGATCATGAACAACCCCGTTTGGGTTGATAGGCGACCCCGTTTGGGTCTGCTTGATCGGTTCACAGTATATTTGGCCCCGTTTGGGTCTATAGATCTGATATGTTCGAATATCCTTCATTTTGATACCGATGTGTATCCATAGTTCCCGTTATCCATTGATAGATTTTAGGCAGGCTAAACTATAAGTACAACACATATATTAAAGTATAAAGTACATAGCAAGCATCATATAAGGGTTAAGGATATTGCTTGATTACATGTTTGACTTGATTTGCTTGTATTGTTTTATAAGTTTAAATAAATAAAGTTTACCAAGTAACACACGATATGTATGCTATTTATAGTTGGTTCCAAATGTTCGAAATTTCTTAAATGAGTTAAATGCATGAAGAATTATCAGTAATGATACAATACAAGCATGCTAAGTTAACTGTTAAGCTTTTCAAATGCTTTTATTTTTTACTACGTGAGGTTGTTAGATTTGTCAGGATTTTCTAATCCATTGATTATATGTTAAATAAATGTATATATTTAAAGTGTGCTGAGTATGATTACTGATGAAGCAATGGTAATATCGAAATGCTTTAAAAGTTGAAAAAGATACAAGGTAAAGATATAATAGTTTAATAATAATAGTAAGTATTCCAATGAATGAGAATGCATCTCATAAATGGAAAATATTATACATGTGTATAGGGAATAGAAATTATTTGAATACAGTACCATGTTTCTAAGATAGTTAAGTATATCCAAGTGATCACTAAGATTAAATTGTGGGAACTCATAAAGTATAGATAAAGTATATATATAAATATTTGTAAATAAGTGATAGAAATATGACTTAGTTAATAAATGTTTGGCAGTTGATATTGATATATGAATAATATAGTCATTAATGTTTGAGAAATAATAATTCAAGTAATTGGTCAAGAGTAACATAAAGAAATCCAGAAAGTAAGCTTGATGTATAGGATTCAAGTATTGAATAAATATTGATAAAGTTATGAAATTGATAAGCTAAGGAAATATCAATAGGTGTTGTTATTAATTATAAGAATAGCATAAGAGAATATAGCACTGGGAGATTATAGTGAATATTGTTTATAATGATTGGTTTATTTACTTTAAGATGTGTATATATCGGTTTTCATCTTGTTGACCTTTAAAAGGGGTCGTCCACATGTTTTTGTTCCCCATTAAGCTTTATAGCTTAGCACGGGTGTTTCATCCATGTAGGTTGCAAGTAAGGATCTCTATTACAACTTACATTAAATTTTCAGTCACTAAGTCAGAATATTCATCTCATTCCTTCATGCACAATTCTTACATTATACTTTCTTTTAATTACTACAAATTCAATTTAATCACAACAAGTTCCTGCAACCATGTTCATATGCAAAAACCAAATTCACATGCATTAAGGTAGCCCTAATCCCATACCTTGGCCTAATTTCCTTGAGCCAATTAATCCTTTGCAAGACCTTTTCTTTTGTCTTTTCTGCCTTCTTATTCTTTAACTACAATATAAATCTTTCTCTAATCCATCATTTCCAGTGGCTTTTCCCAACAGAAATCCAAATAGGGATTGAAGAAGATGATGATGATGATGAAGATAACCAAATTAAAACCATACCTCAATAATTTATATCAATATTTTCTTGAACAACCCACTTGCATGAAATTTTCTTCATGAATTCATAGGTAAATTGAGAGATTAAATCAAATTGTAAGAGATGAAGAGGAAATCTTTCCTTTGGTGCCATACCTTCTCTCAAACCACTCTCCCATGATCACATATATACAATGTGCTATAATGTAAATTTTTAAAAACAAGGTATGTTTTATGATGAGCACTTGAACATGTATGATACATTACATGATTGACATAGTATGAACATGCTAATATTTGATATTGAATGATAGCATGTTAAAAAGTATTTGAATCATTATATAAAATTTGCATACATAATTATGCCATAGCAACAATATATCTAACTTATGGTTATACATGTACAAGCATGATATATGAAAAGAGAATTAAATAGAGTATTGCATGCAATCAGTGTTTAATTGTGGATAGATAGACACCTATAGGGATATTACGGCTGCCACCATTGACTTGTTTAGGTCTAAAGTACAGTTGATCCTGTTTGATCATGAATAGCCTTATTTGGGTCCTTTTGACCGGTCCACCATACAGTCGACCCCGTTGGAACTATAATTTTTATATCATTGGATATCCACCGTTTTGATAACCTCGGGTATCCACCATTCTCGTTATCCACCTTAAAAACTTAAACATGCTAAACTAATGTATAAATCCATCACAGTCAATTAAAGTATAACTAATGCATATGATATATGGAATAACATATTTAACTATGGTTTCTGTTGCATGTATTATGTGTGTGTGTGCGTAGATTATTTTAAGAAATGTTGAAATTTAAGGATGCAGAATTCAATGTATTATTATTTTGATGTTTAAAATTTCATATCTTATGATATACCTATCTTTAACTTGTCTTATTATTGTTTTAATTGATGTATGATATATAACTTTTTGACAATCACTACAAGTGGATGTTTTCAACGTTTAGTATTCTCCACTAAGCTTTATTGTAATGCCCCTAATGGTACCCTAAGAGAGATAGATGATTATTTTGCATAAGACAGAGGTTAATTTTGTGACTAATCAAAGGAAAATTATAAATTAAGGATATAATTGAAAAGTTAAAGTAAAATTTTTGAGGTGAAAATGTAAATTATGGAAATGAGAGACAAAAGTAAGAATCATAAATTTAAAGAGGGACCAAAATGAAACTTTGCCAATATTTTATTTAGCAACCAATAGGAAAGTGGCATTAAGTATTCTAGAATTATTAAGAGATCTCATGAGAAAATGAAGAAATCTCATGGTATAAAAAAGGAAATAAAGGTGGCCGGCCAAGAGGGAGAACCAAAACTCGAAATTTGTTCTCTCTTTCCCTCATTTCATCTCTCTCAAAACACAGATCCATGGTGTTTTAAAGAAGGAAGAGAGAGAGTTTAGGGTTTGTCTCCATTAAGGTAACAATCTTTCCTCCTTCAATATAAATATTTTATATATATATTAGAGATTAAGATTATTGAGTTACATGGATATTTATGTGTGTTATTGATGTTATGAAGAAGAAAAAGATAGCAAAAAAGAGGAAGAGGATGAAAAAGAGATTAAAGGAGCATTTAAAGGTATGGGAACCATCTTGTGTGTGTATGTTTTATCTTAGATATGAAATGCATATTATTGGATGTTATTAGATGTGTTACACATGAAAAATTAGGCTAGATGGGTTGTGAAAACCGAGCTTTGCATGAATACTTTGAGAACTTGAAATTCTGTTTAAGACCCATATGAACAGTTTGTACTATTTTGACGATATCTTGAGTTATAGTGATTTTAATTGAGAAATTCAAATTGGACATGAAACTAGACTCACATATCTTTATTTATTATCAAAAAAACAAAACCTTAATCAAACTGTAGGATAGAGAAAAATTTTCTTGAATCTGGATCTTGATTGCTGCCTTGTCACTAGGAGCAGTCTTCGGTTTTTATACGATATCTTGAGCTTTATAGCTCTGATTGAGATGAATTTTAATTTTTTAGAAACTAGAAACATAGGGATAAAACTTTATAGAAGACAACTTTTTCAGAAAAAGTAGTTTGTTATGGCTAAATTGAGGTACAAGTTGATGTTCTTAACCAGTATATAGGATTTTATGAGTAGAGGAATTGTTGTTTGGGCCGTCGCCCTCTGCCGCGAGCGTGACAACACACGCTTGTCCCCTCTATTTGCTTATTTTTCTCCTTTTTCTACTATAATAAGCTATTCCCCAGGTGTTGTTACTATAACTAGGCATCATAGACCTTAGAATACGAGTTTACATGAATGATAAACACGAGAATGTACAACATTCAATTTATATATACATAAATTATGTATTAGAAATGAAATGTAAAGGCAATATTTGTGAAATAATATGTGATGCTTATAATTGGTTATTCAAATGTGAATGATAGATACAATACCATTATGCAGTAATGATTGTTGTAGAGTGTATTATATTATTTGGAATTATTCTATTTTATAGAGAAATGCTATAATATGAGCTAATGACATAAGAAATATGATTATTTGCCTGCACATAGAACTTGGTTGTGGATAGATAGGCATGCCTATAGGGTTACAGTCGCAGCTACTACAAGTTTGACCCCGTTTGGGTCTTTATTTGTCCCTGTTTGGGACCACAGGCTTGACCCGATTGGGTCCATAAATTTGATACCTTCGGGTATCCACAAAAACAATACCTTCGGGTATTTATATATTGATACCTACGGGTATCCATAACACCCGTTATCCACAGCGATAGGACTTTAGCAGGCATTTCACAGTATGAATTAAATAGTATATGTCTAATATTGATAAATACTTGATTAGTTATTTATGATCCATCTTTATACAGTAACAATATATATATGATTAATTATGCTATGTGAGTTATATTATAGCTCTTGCATGTTGATTATAGTATCTTGACATTATTATTGTTAATTGTGTGCCTGAGAACAATCACTGTGAGTGGTTGGTCATATATGTATTGTTCCCCACTAAGCTTTATAGCTTAGCATGGGTGTTTATCCGTGTAGGTACTTGCAGTCAAGATGCTTTTGTTGGGACAAGAGCTGCTATTGTAAAGCCAACTCTAGAGATAGAAGAGAGTCAATTATATTTGTAATTCATTTTCTTCTTGTATTTATCATGTTGTACTAAAGAACACTAATTAATAGAACAATTTAGTTGATTACATAAAGTATTTAATATAATGTTTTATAATTTCTCAAAGTATATTGAGATATGCATGTGTAAATAACAATAATAATCAACAGAGTTATAAAGAGAATAATTTATCCTATGTAAAAGAGCTTATAGAATGATGAGTCTTAGGGTAAGTTAGTATGGTCCTTAGAATAGGGAACTGGTTAAGCGAACCCAAATGGGGTCAGCTAATAACTCAAACAGGGTTGTTTATGTTCCAAATAGGATCTACAGAAATTTAAACCCAAACAGGGTCAACAGCAGAAGCTATAATATCCCTATAGGTGCCTATCTATCCATAGTTGAACTCTAGTAATAGGCAATGTAGTTTTCAAGTTCATTTAAAACATCAGGCTTGTAATTATGTCATACACCTTGCACATGTATGTGATCATATCATATTACACAATTCTCAAGTGTTTATACATGTATTCATGTATTCATATAGTAATTCGAGTACCAGCATTTGAACATACCTCTCATCATAACTTATATTTTAACATGTTATCATTTGGCAATACATCATATCACAATCATGTCATCATATATATATGATCAATGATAATTTACCTTAGTTTACATTTATGTGCACTATTTTTACTTTAGACTATGCCATTTACATCACATTATGATATCATGAAGTTAATATATATATCCTTCATTATGAGTTGGCTTTGTATCAAGTTATGCTCTATAACTATTTAAAAAGGTTAAATAAACTTTATATCACTTTGGTAAAAGGATATCACATGTTAATTTTGTTTTAAAACCCTTTATCTTATGCTTCAAATGCTTTAAAGGTGTTTAGGGAGCTCTAAAAAAGCATTAGTATTAATTTATAGGCTTAAGTGAGTAAAATGGGGTGGATAACACAACTTGGATAGATGGGAGTCATGACTTGTGTCCTCTGTCTGAGTCATGATAGAGAGCACACTATCACGAGTTGTGACAGTTATCTGAGTTGTGATAGGACAGTGACTGGATTCTAGGTTCAACTTGTGAGCGATTTTTGACCTTTAAAATGGCATATAAGGGATGGGAGAAAGAGAATTTTCTATAACTCCTTCAAGCCAAAGCCATCCCTCTCCACACCTTCTCTCTCTAACATTAAAATAACTTTATATAGTGGTAAGGGAAATTTCCCTTGTTGGTCCCTTAAAACCTTGTATGTCACATTTTTAACTCTCACCTTTTTGCATGCTTAACATTAACCCCTCTATTAAATATTTCTCTTAAATCAACCACTCAAATCCTTCTTTTATTCACATTTAACCCTTAAGATGCTATATATACTAATTTACGCTAAATTAATACTTTATACTTTAATTATACCCTTGAATATTGTTAAACCATAATATTAAATTTAATTTTCAAGAAATTACTATAATATAACAAATTTATCACTTATCCTCATAACTTATGTGTAATTCACATTTTTAAATTCATCTCAATCAAATAAAATCCTACTTAAAAGATGCATTTTCTATTAGGGTCATGTTAGGGGCCTCACAATGATGATAGGGCAAACATGGTTTTAAGAAAAAAATCCCTACTAACCAAATGTCACTTTAGCTCTCTAGTTTCTATATCAACTAAAACCAAATCATTTATAGCTATATAGCTAAAGATACTACTAGAATTATGCAGACATGAAATCCTAATAAGGCTTTTATCATGGCAACCTAATGAACAAGACTGCTCCTAAAAAGATAACGTATCGAGGATTCTAATATCACTTTATGTCATAAAATCTTTTCTAAAAATGTTTTAGTGCATTTCAAGTATTTTTTAAGCAACTCGGAGAGGCAAAAGGGTCAAATAATAAGGAACGATCCTAAAAATGTGCATAACAGGGCATAATTTTCCATTTTTATGTTTGTGCACCCGTACAAACATAAAAGTTTTGCATTATTGGTCCATCTGTCAACTTGGTGACCTTTTTTAGTTTACACACCTGGGTAAACCGCCTTACACGATCGTGTAAGCCAGGGAATATGCTTTTCCTATCATAGATTGGCAACTTGAATGACCCACTTGATTTGTCCACCTGTGCAAATAGGTTTACACACCCTTGCAACAAAAACTTATGATCTTTTAAGTTCAAATTGCCAATTTGTCTAACCTACTTGAGTTGCACACCCGTGCAAATGCCTCTTTGTATAATTTGGCAAAGAAACTTTATAGGGGCTACCTAGATTGAGGAAAAAATATTTCTTTTAAAGTTTCTAAAGGTTTTCTTTGGTGATTTTACAAAAAAAACTCACTTTTTGATCATTTTGGCATGAAAAGGACCCGAGAATCTAACATTTTTAGTCTATATGAGTAAGTACGCTGAAGGTAATATAAAAAGCCTTTTTTTGACTCAACTATTTATAATATGATATTTATACATTTATATTTAGGTGCTATAATTTCCATTTTACATTTGTTTACAAATTTTGCTATTTTTGCTATCTTTGTGACCGGCGTCTAGTAAGTGTATTAGATCGACTAGTAATATAGGGAAATATAAATTAAAATCCCAAATATTGTACCCAAGGAAATATGGATTACTAGAAAATATTTATTAATTAAATTAATCCAAAATAGTTTCCCAAATGTTTTTGATTTAAAGGAAATAATTAAACTAAATAAACAATTAAATAAAATAAAAACGACAATTAGGCTAACATGAATTAAAAACAAAACAATAACTAAAATTCTCTTGCTAAAGGAACTATCCACCTTAACTTTCATTGTCGTGACTTACTTCCAATAGGAAACACCAATGATTATGGAAAATCTAGTAATAAAGCCAGATATCTTTATTCAAGTATATCATTCTTAGTATTAAACTCATAGTCAAATCTAATACTCAGTATCAAAATCCAGTTTAACTTCCTAAACTTTCATTGAACTCTTTTTCGAGTAATTCAATTACAATTTATTCTTAGTTCCTCCTTTCTTAATATTAATCAATAAAATCAATACATAATTATCTTATATATTAGATAATAATCATGTATAAATATTAAAGAATCAATCTAAGAACATGCAAATCAATAACAGTGTTTAAATTAATTTTTAGTTATTTATTGAATAAACCAACAATCAATCTCAATAAAATCAAAGATAAAATATTCTCAAAACCAAGAAATAATCAACTGATATTGAAATTAAAGCTCAATTAAGTCATAACAATGAAAATAAAAGATTTCAGGAATCCATTAGCAAAAGAAGAAAAACTACTTCCTAAACATATTTAAAAACTAAAACAACGTAGAAAATAAAATCAAAGAATAAAAACAGAAGAAAAACTACGTAAAAAACTAAACCTAAAACTAATGAACTCTACTAGTTTATTCTACTTAATTCTTCTAATTGATTTCCACATGTGGCCACTTGAAATGCTTTTTTGGTGGATACACTGCTGCGTATCCTTTATTTTGCGATACATTGCCACTTATTATCCTTTGAAGTGATTCACACGACTACTTAAGTTTGTTCTAGCAAAATTGATATATGGACACTTATTTTTCTAGCCTATGCATCACTCAGCCACTTGACGGTTTTCTTGAGCTAAAAGTGACACAAGACCGCTCATTTTTCCCAACAATGAAACACATGGCCAATTATCTCTAAATCTTTAATGCACGACCACTTGAGTTTTCAAGGAATGAAATACAAGGCCACTCATGACTCTTCTGGACTTCACGTCTAATTTCTTGTATGAATTTTCTAAATTATTGTTTTGGCAGAAATCTTATTGCCTTTTTGCAATTAAGTCCTTTTTCTTGCAAAATAACACTGAAAAACACCACAATTCACAATTAACTCTAAAAACATAAAATTTATCAATTAGACTCAAATTCAACCTAATTAACACAAAATTAACTCAATTAAAAACCTAAAAATATCATATAAATGACCATTATCACTTTGTTATATGCGTTTAGACTTATATTGTGAAAACTATTTAAAATGATACTTTGCCATATGATAGAAATAAATAGAACTATTGCATTATTGTCCTTTTTTGCGATTTATTGTGGTGTTGTCTCACTTAAAAAGCTATTTTAAAAATCATTTTTGGTATTTTGTGGGTTTTTTTTCCTTTTTTCAAACCCAATTTATTAATAAGGACATTTTTCAAAGGGGAGGAAAAAGTCACGCACAAGACTGCATGTACAACTATTCATCACCTGATGCACATGTGTATCACTTGATACATGGCTAAAATTGGAATTTTTTTCTTTTATTTCAAACTGGTTGAGTCAATCATATGTTATTTTATGCACCTCATGTATGCCTTAATATATCCTTAAAATTAATTTTCTTTCTTTTATGTATTTTCTTTTATTTTGTTGTATTTCATTTCTTGTCATTTTAATTTATTCCTTATTCATTAGTATTATGGTTTTTATTATTGTCATTATTGTTACTTCATTGTGGATAACCCATTTGTGTGTGCAGTTGGGTGAGTAATGTAGGTAAGTACACTTCTCATTCTCTTTCGTTATGAAAAGTCCTTTTTCAATTGTTAAATGAAAATGCCACAAAAATATTTATATTAAATAATCTAGTTTTTTCTATTGAAAAATTTGGACCAGTGTCTCGCCTTTTGCCTTAAAATTAAGTGTAAATATCTAGGTTTTAACAAAGTAAAATATTTTGTATGTAATTAACAAACATAAGATGTTTATTAATAAAACTTGAACTAGCAAGTCCCCATCTTGAAAAGGTCATAATGAAATGCTTCCTTGTAAATTTGTATATGGGGACCAATGTCCTCACCAAAAAAAAACATAATATATTTTTTCGATTTATGGATGTCTATCTCATTGATGGTTTCATATTTATGCCTTGATTTAGGCTTTCTTATATGCTTAGGTGTGCCTTTAATTTATTATGCTATGCTCTTGTGTGAATGAAAATAAATAGCATAATTAATTTAAAAGCCATTATATCACATCTACTGAAGGTAAAAATAAGTTTGGAGCCCTGAACACTCTTTGGGTTTTTTTGGCCTTGTGAGGTTGGAACACCATTTCCCAATGTTTTATTTTTTTGCAACTCCTTATATCAGCCTAAAAGCGGGACCAAATTTTCAGGGCGAGGGTGAAGTAATCCATGACCCATTGTTTACTTAGGAAAATTGATGACAAGTCTTTACTTCATTGCTTGATGAGCAAAATAGGCTAAAGGTTTTCAAAATGGCCGACAATGCGTATCGACAAATTGTTTAACTACTCTAGTTTATAGGTGAACTACCATCAATCTAATTTGAGGAAAATTTCACATATCCGATAGGAAAAATTAGATTTCAACCTCTCAAATAAAATTTAGGTCTAGATCTATTATTTATGATCCAATTGGAATTATCCCATTTGGAGCTTTCCAACTGAAGTTATAAGCAAAACATTTTCTAAAGGTCTAATGGATCCACCACTAGATTTCAGCTTTATTGACTTTTTCTCTACACTCTCTTCATTAATTGTCACTTTAACAATAAATTAATATCTTTATAACTTTTATACAAACCCTACAATGTTTCCATCAACCATTCACAACATATACATAAATATGAGAACATTCCAATACCTTTTTCGAAACTTAATCTTCCTTCCCTTTGCTTAAACCTTCTCCCTTCCCTTATCTTTAACTTGCTCTTCTGCCATTATAATAAAATATCATTCAATCCTCAATTAAAATCTATACAAATATGCTCTAATTAGCACGTTAAAAGAAAGGAGGTGAGAAAATACATTTAATTACTTACCTTAGGCACTAGCATACCCTAAGTTCTCTCTTTCTCTCTCTCTGTCTCTCTCTCTGTCTCTGTCTCTATCTTTTTCAAACCCAAGAGCAAAATTTTGGAGAGGTCTAGTGAAGAAGAGAGCAAGAAAAATCTAAAATTTTTTATCCCTTACATGGCTCTGTAAAGAGGTAGATTTTTATGCCTTATTTAATGAAGCAAAACTCTAGAAATATGCATGGAATCAACATCTTATTTGTGCCTATTTTTAGGCCATAGTTAATTTCCTTATAATCCTCTCTAATTTATTAATTACCAATTCACTTAAGTGTTCATTTTTTTTATCAATTTAGTCCTCACTTACATGCATAAATTAATAATTTCCTAATTACTTATATACCCTAACTTTTGAAAAAAATCCAATTATGTCCCTATTACACAATTTATGTTATTATGCATTATAACTCATGAAATCACATGCTCTAATCCTTTAGGGTACATTTTGGGCCTTACAAACTACATAAACCGTCTGATGCCCCTAAGAACCTAGAAAAGGTTAACTCTAGCCTTTGCTTTATGTCATATGGTTTCTCAAGAAAATTGTTGCACTATATGCCATCTTTGATAGTTTTATGGTATTGGGACATATTGTTACATGTCTTCAATTTATTCATTATGAAATATGCCCATTGCTTGAAAGGTTTAATGCTATCAAGGATGCTCCTCTTTTGCCTCCTGGACTGTGCCTTATGTCTTGAATTGTGAACTATTTTTTTAAAAGGAATTTATTATTGGCATCCTATTTACTTATAACCCCTTATTTATCTATATGCATGTAGCCATTTTTTAAATATAGTGCACTCCATATGGGTTTTCACACTAGCTTTTTCTCATAGGAAACACATCCTTCTAGGGATTTTCACATAACCCTTTACCTAACCTTTGTTTGAAATGGATCTAACCCACTTCGGTAGCTTTTTACTTATCTTTTATTTTTATGGGATAGACTACCTATTTCTAGGTTTTCACCCTATCTCTTGGCCTAAATTTAACTTAGAAAGCTATTTAAAATTTTCATCTCTAACAAGCTCTTTGTTTTTTTTATAGGCTTGGTCTCCAAAACTCCGCAAAAGCATTTTTGCTTCATCTAGTTTAAATGGTTTGACTTTATTCCTATTGACCCATAATAGATTCCATTTGTGATATGCATCATGAACAAATGCTTGGACACTAAGAGGTGGTTCTTCCTCCTAGCATATCATTGTCAACTAAATGCCTTGGTGGAAATATCATGATGAAGACAATAGTCGAAGAAGCCATTATCACTTGAAGTGTTGCCACTATTACCTTGTAACTAAGCCAATTCTTACGTAGGGCCCTATCACTATAAGAAAATGCAAAATAGCGTGGACTTTTGATGTTTTTTTGTAGCTAAATCAGTTTAGTGAGGATTTAGTGAGAATCAACATTTTATAACAAAAGTAATTATTGCAGAATTTAGTAAGGACTAAAGTTGTCACTAAATTTTAGCGAGGAAAAATTCCTTGCCAAATTTTACCATTCATTTTTGTAACAAATATTGCTCTCGCTAAACTTTGTGAGAGATTTTTCCTTACTAAATGTTGGGTGAATATCGCGATAATGTTATACTCTCTAATTTTAGCAAGGACAAAGTTTTCGCTAAATTTTAGTGAGAACAAATACCTCATTAAATTTTAGCTTGCACTTTTGTGATAAATATTTTTCTCGCTATATTTGGCGTGGGATTTATCCTTGCTATACGTCGGTATAAATATCACGATGGCAATGTACTCACTAATTTTTAAAATGATTTTTTTTAATTTAATGTAGAATTTTATTATTTAAATAATAAATAATAAACTAAAAAAATAACAAAGTTATATTATATAGTACCCAACATTTAATATAAATAAATATATATATATTAATGAATTAAATTTTATTTATAAGAGCGTATCATTGCTAATAGTGTAAACAAATGATAAAGGGGAAGATAAAAAATATTGAATGCAACGACATCCATAACTTACACATAAAGGGAATCATTGCAAGAGAGGAGGAAAGGATACTAGACTTCCTATCGATTGAAGGCTAGTAATAACTCCTAGTGCTTTCAAACATCTCCCCGTTTATCTTAACATACATCACCAATTATGTAATTTTTTTAGTGCTATAATTGCTTGCCAATTTGATGTAAGGCTTCCCAAAGAACAAACTAATGTGTTAAAAAATAGAACTAAACTAAGAGTTTCAATTCATTCAACTAAAAATCAAACCATAATTTTTGCAAACAAATACAAAAAAATAGTACTTAAAAATCAATGGTCCTAGAGAAAAGGCCAAGAACAGTTGAAAACTTCCTAATCATTGACAAGGAAAAACGTGTTTCCTATATAGACATTTCCTATGGTAGAGAGTTGCATTTGCAAAAATTTAGTAATTATTTAAAGAAAAAAGTAACAAAAAAAAGGTTTATATTAAAAAATTCCATATATTGATAAATTTATTTAAGACACATCTTCAACAAAATAAAGTTGTTACCTAAAGCTTTTGCTATAGCTACTGCAATAACTACCTCAAGTTCCCTTACATGTTATATGTCCTTTAGGGATTTATTGAAACTCACCTCCTATGCTTCCTTAGTAGCTGCTGTAACTATTACTTTAGCTACTTGTTCCTACATATGGTCACTATGTAGTATAGCTACAAATTAACTGAAAGCTAAATTTACAATATGGAAAATAATGATATTATTGGCAAGCAAACATTCAAAACAATGTTAGTGTAACCAAATCCAAGCCAAAAAATAATAAGGAAATTGAAAACATAAGAGAAAGAGAAAATCTTATCGCATCATTTTAGAAGATAATTGTAAAGTTAAACACTACGATGGACATAAATCATTTGATGGGCATCGGTATGAACTATAATATGCATTTGAGACATATAAAACATCTATTTCATTATTGGATAACACATGGAAATTATATATATATATATAGTTAAGATATATAATTTATTTATTTTTATACAAAAGTTATTTACAATTCTAATCTTAAATTGAAATTTATTGATAATATAAACCTAATTAATTAACATGATTTTATAATATATATATTATTATATATATGATAGAATTTTGAGGCTATTGAAAAAGAATAATAGACATTAAAAGCAATTTTATTTTTCGATAAAATATTGTTATATATACACAAGTATAAACTTTAACATAAAACATACACCTTAATTTCCTCAAATTAACTTATAATTTATCTTTGATCTGATATCGTATTCTAATCCTGAAATTCATAGAAATCCATTTCCTCAAAAAGTAAAAAAAAATCTATAATTTACCTATAATATTGAAAGTGTATGGAATATCGGATCCAATAGCACGTAGAATAACAAATGAAAATTTGCAAACCATTGTTGTCTCATTCCCAACCTCTAAATTATTTGTAGTGGCATGCTGAATAAAACCAAAAGTATAATCATATTATTTGTATGTTTTAGTATTAGCATGACATGTGTGTTTGTGGCCACCACCGTTTGCTGGCCAATATGTCATATAATTTGGATATGGCACTTTTTCGGTGTCACCTATGAAAAAACATATATATATATATATATCACTATGACATTCAATTATATATCACTAACCTATTATTTATTTATATTCCAAAAGATTTTTTCTATTATAACACGTTCTCAATAACTAAAGCTTACTTCCAATCTCTTAGTTGACATCATTTAGTAAAGAATTTTCATTACAAGCAGTAAATAATAATTATTAAATGTAGCAAGTAATTAATGTTTATTATAATGGCTTATAATAACCCAATTCTTCACAAATGATTTTAATGATCAAATTTGTGGTAACTTAACCAAAGTAACTTGGTTATACAATACTACTGTGAGCCTCTAATTTAAGTAGGATTTTATTTTCAAACTTGTGTAGATATTGAAAGTAAAACCTAAGTATTTATACTCAGCATGCATATAGAAAAACACCACAAAGATGTTAGAGAGTATGCCCTAGAGCCTATGTAATAGTTATGTATTTCATATGTATGAACTCATATTCTTAATAAAAGGCATCATTCATTTATTAATGCAATGTTTAAATACATGAGTTTGTAAATCTTAAATTATTAAATGAAGTCCTAGATATTATAAACATAGTGCAAAGGCAATCTTGAAAGTGTTCATGATATGAGATGTCTATTGCATGCAAATATGTTAATATCTAAATATCCATAGTCATAGAATTAACAAGATAGGACATTGTTAATTCGGACAAACTAAAACATGTTATGCTTCTTGAATGGTTCAAGCAGTGGTTCTCATAACTATGATTATGGAAGATAATAAAAGCTAACATATGGATGTTTGTTAGAATAACAAGTTTATTGAGGACCTACAAAGAGAATCCTGACATGGATATTAAACCTATGTCAGTGAGGAATCTCTTCATAGCGGTTGTACAAGTATCCTTAAACTTGAGATCACCAAAGTTATCTTAAGTAGAAAGTGGTATACTTTGACTCCATAACTGATTACTTCCAACTAGAGGTGAATATAGTTAAGAGGTTAGGTATATCATGACCTACTTGAAGATAGTTGAGTGATTGACAAAGTATTCACCATCCCAGATTTATTAAGGAAAGTTATCTCGCATGATTATATAATTATCTTGTTCAGATAATCTCTGGCCAAAGTAATATGCCAAGATGGATAGAGATCCATGAAGGGCATTTTGGAAATAATGGTTTAATTAATAGAACATACATAATTAAATTTATATGAGTTGATAGAAATCCATACTCAGAATCTAATTGAGATAAGAGTGGTGAAAGGAGTAATTGCACGGTAACTGTTTATATAGAAGGGTATAGTCAAACCACTTGACTTTCCTGACATTTGGGTTGTCCCTAATTCCTTAACCATGGGTAATCATCAATCATTATCGTCATCATAATCATCATCATAAGCCTATTAAAGACTAGGCAATAATAATAATAATAAGACAAGCCATAATTACATGCCACAATTAAATAAATATAACTTATGGATAATTAATCATAACATAAAAGGCCTCTAAGCATCTTGACATCCTCAAGGCAACTGTATCTTGCTCGATCCTCTGGTGTTTCTCTTGAAACCTACACAAATAAACAAACCTGTGCTAAGCTATAAAGCTTAGTGGGGAACAAAAACTCTCTCTCTCTCTTTATATATATATATATATATATATATATAACTCTTTTAACTATGTGATATTATCATGCATAAATATACACAACCCCTTATTATCATATAACACCAAATAACATACGGGTTTATTATACTGATCATTTGGGAAAGACTTTAGCCTTAACAACGAATACCCTGTTACACTAATCTAAAGTATTTACTTAAACTTAGTTTGACCCTGCTTAGAATAGTTGCTTCACAAACATCATCATAGCATACTATTCATATCAAACTATTATCAAACATGCATTTTATAATTCTTTCTTCTTACAACTCGAGAAAATCATGATTATTAATCGTATAAGCTTGACTTGCTTCCATTAGTCGATATGGCATGCTTAAGAAAATACTTATGCCATACAACATCTCTTTTCATATTGTTAGTCATGATTTCTTCTTATAATAACTCATTTCTCATTCCTATTTCATGCATATGTGTTCTCTAATGTTATTTTAACATGGTAGCTTAAACCTTTTACAACACCAATTTATATAATACATTGCACTTAGTTAGGTCAATGTTATCATTATGCATATGAGCGTGCAAACCACCATATACCTCTTATAATCCTTTTTATCAAGAGGCTAGACAATATAGTTATTAATGGTACAAGATTTCTACTTACCACATTAAATCACTTTATCCACCTAAGATAGGCATTCAACCTTAATTCACAATATAAAGGATATGCTTAGGTCATATAGCGTCTACAAGTAGTCCTGATAGGCATGATTACATCACATATATCATGCAATTCCCATATTAGATTCATGGACTTTACATCCTTCATGTTATCTTAGCATGGTAACATGATTCCTTTACAATCATCATTCTAAGGCAGGCATTGCACTTGGTTAAATGAATGTTATCATTAAGCGTACATGTGTGCAACCATTTATATATAATTAAAAAGATTGGCAAAGTTGCATGTGATCACAAAAAACAAGCATTACATATCATGATTATAAGACAAGGTCTCGATATAACATATATGCATTTTATTAGCAGAGTACATGGAACTTAGTATACTTGTTACATTCCATATATGTTCTAGTACAACAATGCACACTTTGGGGTCCATATATTCTCTGTGGAACCCACCGATGGAATTCAACTCACATCGGCACTCACACGAGAACCATCCTCATGGTTGAGGTGATATACATATCTCACAATCATGATATACTAAAAATGGAATCTCATTTCATAAAGATAGTTATAGCCAAAAGGAGTTCAAGGTAAAACGACACAATACAATAAGTCATTCATCATGCTTATGTTAACTACATGAAGAAATCAATGCATATATATATATATATATATATACATATATGTATATCACTTTATTTCTTGCACTTTTTATCATCTCTATTAGCCTGCCTAAGCACTAGTTCGAATGGTGGATAACAGGAGCAATGGATACCTGAAGGTATCAAACTATGGATATTCGAAGATATCAAATAATGGACCCAAATGGGGTCAAGCAATGGTTCCAATAAGGAACAAACTATGGACCTAAATAGGGTAAAATGACGGTTCCATTAAGGAACAGGACCCAAACAGGGTTAATTATGGCAGCTGTGACTATATCCTTTTAGGCATGCCTATTTAATTCACAACTGAAATAAGACCCACAGGTTTAACCACGTAATAAAATCTTTAATTTAACATATCCTTCTTTACTTAGTACATCATTTGGATTATAGCCACATTTCATAAAAGAATGCATATCATTCATATCATACTTCAAACATTGAGCTCTAGGCTTCAATACATATGAATGCTATCATATGATCATATAGTTTCATCAACTTTCTATCTTTCATATCATGATGGTCATATGTTTATGAAATTAATAATAACATGTAATCTTTCATTATTAGCATTGTGTATGTCTACATGTGCATATACATATATATACAGTTTAAATCATGAAAATACAGGCTTTCCTTAATCATACTTGTTCACATATTAAATTAAGCTACTCATCATAGCATGCTCATACTAACTATATAATGTATAGTACTTACATAATCCATAGAGAGTTATTGATGACATACCTTGTTGCTGCTCACTATGAATAGTTTCCCTATTCTTGCACTTAGTCACATCAATACATAAACACACACATATATATAGCAAAACTCAAGCATTTATGATCCATATAATAAAATAAGTAGGTTTTCTTATAGCTTAAGGTCACTAATTGTTCATATTTGATCCATTGATTCACTTTCATGATTACCAGATTAGAAACCACATGTGACATACTATAACACAGTCATAGATACTTCAATCATCTTACTTGTATTTTTCATCTTATAATATTTTATACTTAGGTGAGTTTGGTGAGGTTATTTCATCTAATTCGTTACTCCACTACTAGCAGACTTACGGTTTTCATATTATATCATAGGGCAGGATTAAATAAGTAAGTTTTCTTGCCTCAAAGCTTATCATTAAATTCCTATTATAGTTTAAAGCATAACCAAACTTCTATAGTTCCACCTTTGATTGACAATAAATATTCCATCTTTTTTTAACTTAGTCATGCACATTATAATAACTTGGTAATCTCTTGCCATTGAAAAGAAATATTGATATATATATATATATAGGGTACTTGTGCAAAGCCAGTTACTTTTTTTGAGTTCGCACCGATGCCAAATCCATAGGATACATTAAATAGCATATACATGTTAGTCATTAGATTACTTCTCACTATCCTTAGTAATGTGCTTATTATATTGTCTCCAACTCTCGTTAGTCATGTGTCTGCATGGCACCAATTATACATTCTTAACATTCAAATTCAGTTAATAGACCTTCCTGTAGTTACACATTTCTAAATTATATATATTTACTTAAAATCTTAGCATTAAAAGACTTTTAGAACTATAACATCTCTTAGGTAATCCATTAATATACCATTCATCACTTGCACGCTTAACCATTATCAACCTTTCACATTACTAGCTTAATTCCTCCTTATTATAGCATTATACTTATAAACATGGCTATACAATGTTGTGCTCTTGAGGTGGAGGAGGACCATTAAAATTGAAGTGTATAAATGGCCGTGTGTGGGAAAGAAAACAAGACAAGTGGCCATGTATTCTCATGCATAAAAGAGTAAGTGGCCATGTATTTTGAAGGAGAAACCAATGAGTGGCTGTGCATTTTGAAGAAGAAACCATATGTGGCCGTGTGTTTTGAGGAAGAACCAACACATGTGGCCGTGTGTTTTGAAGAACAACCAAAGACGTGGCCATGTGTTTCCAAGAAGCAACCCATGCGTGGCCATGTGCAAGAAAGGAAGTAAACATACATGGCCATGCATCAACAAAGGGCAATCAAGGCATGGTTGTGTGTTCCCTAGAGGCAACACACATGTGGCCATGCATTCTCAAAGACAAACAAGGCTTGGCCACACAAAGGGAAGAAGAAAAGCACGAGTGGCCATGTATGGAGGAGAAGAAAAACACAAGTGGCCACACGTGAAGTAGATACCCAGAAACCATAAACCCTGATTATGCAAACATACCTTTAATCACAAATCTCACCTTCCCACCAACTTAAATGATCATTTAAGTTTTTAAATCATATCATACTCATCAAAGCTTACTAGATTCATGTAAAGACCCGATCATGACCCTAAACACATTATTGTTAATTAATGAGGATTACCATTAATTACAGTAAAATTTTATTATGTTGCAATTGTCGAGGTTAATTCCAAGAGAGGCATTTTGGTAATTTAGCATGTATGTAATTGAAGATGGGTAAGTTGAAATTTTAAGAAAGTATGTAACTGGAATTAAATTAAAAGTCATGGTGTTAAAGTGTAAGGAATGGAAATTTAGAAGATTAAAGTGTATAAGGGTAGATTGGGAATTTCTCTCACTAAGATATTAATCCCACTCTAGCAATTGGGGAATGATAGATCGGCATTTGAGGGAAATCTCTCTCTCTCTCTATAATTTAAGGAAACTAGGGCTTTGATGTTTGGCTTCATGAAGGAAAAGAGAGGAACCATGGGTAGTAGAGCTGCATCAAGATGATTGAAGGGAGATTTGAAGCTTCAATGTCAAGTATGGGAATTAGGGTTACTATAATGTTCATATGATTAATTTTAGGAGTCATTCCTTCTCTTTATGTGTATGGGTTCCCTTTAGAATGTATAGGCTAAATCTATAGATTTAGATGAGTGCTACAAGATCTAAAACTTAAATGATCACATAAGTATGAGGGGAAGTGAGATCTGGGTTTTAAATTTATGTTTTGCATGATCAGGATTTTGCATTTTCTTCGTTCCTTTCCACACGCAGCCACGGGTGTTTTTCTCCATGAAAATGCACGGCCACACATGTTTTTCTTCTTCCCTATGCATGGCCACGTGTGGTTTCCTTCTCCCCCAGGCATGGCCAGGTGAAGTTCCTTTTCTTCTTGCACACAACCACGTCTATATTTCTTCTTCCCTATGCATGATCACGTGTGGACTTCTTCTTCACCATGCATGGCCACATGATGATATTCTTCTACTCACACATGGCCACATATTGATTTGTCCTTGAGGATGTATGGCCATGTGATGATGCTCTTCCTTTTACACATGGCCACACATGTGTTTCTCTTTGGAAACACACGGCCACTCACTCTTTCTTCATGAAAAATGCGTGGTCACTCACCATATTTCTCCTTGATGTGCACTGCCAAGTGATGTTTCTCTTCTCCTTACACATGGCCACTCACTCTTTCTCTTCGAAATGCACAACCAATTACCCTTGTCCTTGCTATACACGACCAAGCATAACCTATTGTTTTCTTACTATATGGCCGCATGTGCCACTTGTACACATACTCCTAAATAATATTCACCCATAATCATAAGTTTGGCGATATCTTAAAGTTATTAACAGAGTTACATGAGCAAGATGAATAGAGTAGTTATGAATGTGAGGATGATGATTACTCACTAAGTAATGGTTAATATGTAAGTTAAATACTGATGGATTAATAGATTATGAAAGCCGATACTCCAAGTTAAAGTCTATAAAGGTATAATTTAGATAAGCAAGATCATAAGATGAAGTACTATCGAAAGATAGATGAAATGAAAATTAGGGTAAGAGAAAGTAAACTGAACTAAGTTGTAGGTAATCTAACCCACCAATATGCTATATTAGAGTGGTCCATAAATGGAAGAACCTTTATGCATGTATATAAAGAATTTAAAAGAAAAATATGGCAACCACTATATTATAGTATGGGGGTACCCTTGAGAACCAATATTAAAGGGGCTTGAATGAGCTAATGCTTATAAGAAGTAAGTCACTAGAATAGGGTTCGGTGCAAAATAAGCACACAACTAAGGACAATAAGAAGTAACCTAATGGCTCTAAATTGTATATATTATTTAATATATCCCATGAAATTGGTATCAGTGAAAACTAATACAAAGTAACTAGCTTTGTCCCAGTACTACATATATACATATACCCATGTTTCTTGACAATGGCAAGAGATTACCATGTTATGATCTAGTAACATTAAGAAGATAGTTATAATGTGCTTGACTAACTTAAAAGAGATGGAATATTTATTGGCACTCAAAGATGGAACTATAGAAATTGATTATGCTTTAAGTCATACCACGAATCAATGATTAGCCTAGACATAACGAAACATACATACTTAGTTGCCCTATACCCTATGGGGGTAAACATGGGATGAAATAATCTTACATAACTTACTAGGGTATAATACGTTATATGATGAAAGAGTATTTGTAAGATGAATAAAACAAGTATGAACTGGTTAGGAGAGATGACCTATTGTTCATGATCTAATAGACTATAAAAGTGAACTAAAAGGTCAAAGTTGTACCGGTGTTGATCTTAATTCAAAAGAGAACCTACCTGTATTCTTATATGGATCATAATTGCATGAGTATTGTTTAATGTAATTATTCATTGATGGGAGTTATGATGCTATGACAGCTACTCGTGGCAAATAACAACAAGGTACGTAAGTAAGAATTATTTATGAGTTATGTAAGTTTATATGGTATAATTGATTCGACAATGCTATTATGAGTAGTTTGCGTCAAAAGATGAACAAATATGAGAACCCCAAATGTATGAATTTCTATGATTATATATATGGACATGCATGTAATCTTAGGAAGAATTTTAATTGCAAGAACTACACTTTTACAATGATTTTATTGACTTCATGCATATTGCTAGGTATAACAAGAATAACCAATGAAAGTAATACTTTATTATGTTTGCATTATCATGTAAATTACTATGATATGTATGAAGGATGTTTATGCGACAATGTGACTACATAATCTGCAACCATGTATATTGGAGCCTATTGCTCAACATTAATATATGACAAGAATAATATGCACTCTTTTATGAAATGTGGCTTTAAGCCAAATGATGTACTAAGTAAAGAAGAATATGTTGAATTTGAATATGCTTAAGAATGGTAAAGCCTGCCGGTCTTAGTTCAGTTGTGGATTAGATAGGCATTCCTAGAGGGATATAGTCACAGCTACCATAGTTGACCCCATTTGGTTCTTGTTCCTTAATGGATGTATATAAAGAATTTAAAAGAAAAATATGGCAATCACTATATTATAGTATGGGGTACCTTTGAGAACCAATATTAAAGGGGCTTGAATGAGCTAATGCTTATAAGAAGTAAGTCGCTAGAATAGAATTCGGTGCAAAATAAGCACGTAACTAAGGACAATAAGAAGTAAACTAATGGCTCTAAATTGTTTATGTTATTTAATGTATCCTATGAAATTGGTATCGGTGAAAACTAATACAAAGCAACTGGCTTTATCCCGGTACTACATATATACATATACCCATGTTTCTTGACAATGGCAAAAGATTACCATGTTATGATCTAGTAACATTAAGAAGATAGTTATAACGTGCTTGACTAACTTGAAAGAGATGGAATATTTATTGGCACTCAAAGATGGAACTATAGAAATTGATTATGCTTTAAGTCATACCACGAATCAATGATTAGCCTAGACATAACAAAACATACATACTTAGTTGCCCTATACCCTATGGGGGTAAACACGGGATGAAATAATCTTACATAACTTACCAGGGTATAATACGTTATATGATGAAAGAGTATTTGTAAGATGAATAAAACAAGTATGAACTGGTTAGGAGAGATGACCTATTGTTCATGATCTAATAGACTATAAAAGTGAACTAAAAGGTCAAAGTTGTACCAGTGTTGATCTTAATTCAAAAGAGAACCTACCTGTATTCTTATATGGATTATAATTGCATGAGTATTGTTTAATGTAATTATTCATTGATGGGAGTTATGATGCTATGAAAGCTACTCGTGGCAAATAACAACAAGGTACGCAAGTAAGAATTATTTATGAGTTATGTAAGTTTATATGGTATAATTGATTCGACAATGCTATTATGAGTAGTTTGTGTCAAAAGATGGACAAATATGAGAACCCCAAATGTATGAATTTCTATGATTATATATATGGACATGCATGTAATCTTAGGAAGACTTTTAATTGCAAGAACTACACTTTTACAATTATTTTATTGACTTCATGCATATTGCTAGGTATAACAAGAATAACCAATGAAAGTAATACTTTATTATGTTTGCATTATCGTGTAAATTACTATGATATGTATGAAGGATGTTTATGCGACTATGTGTGTAGCACCCCCTATGAAAAATACCCCATTAAACATGTATCATGAATACTATTAATCATGCTTATGCTATATGTTCATTTAATCATCATTTAGCCATTAATCATGCCACATGGTTTCATATGCCTATATTCGTGCTACAAGTCTATTCCTGTTTTCCATTTCAAACCTATTAACATGCATACTAGATTATATGAATATTACTTTATGTATATCACATGCACACACACCTGTCTTAGCTTTACTACTAGTGAGTTACAATATTCCACATAGGTTTTATACATATCATAAGATAACTGGCCTTAATACAAAACATATGATAATTGTATTACAAAATATCCTACATCAAGGTTATAAGTCGATGGTTGGCCCTTCCTGATGCAGAGAACGTCCCTCAACAAAAGTCTTGCTATTTGTACCTACACGGATAAATAACCCGTGCTAAGCTATAAAGCTTAGTGGGGAATATCTACAAATGGATGACCACACACACAGGTCATCAAACATACATATACAATATATACATATACTATAAACAACAGGTCCAACATAGCATGGCACCGATAACATATACTTTAAAGCATAAAACATATTCTCATGTGCATAACTTTGTACCCAATGAGTAACAATTATTCTCATATTCATAATTCATATAGACAGCAATTTCCCATGTAAGCATATTCAAATAAAACATAATTCCTATGGTAAAACAACATTATGATTCACAATATCAATCTTTAGTCAAATCACTTTAACTGTTTAATTTCTTTATCATTACTATGAATAACGTTTAGCCTGCCTTAGCTTTATCGGTGGATAACGGGAACTATGGATACACATCGGTATCAAAGAAGGATATCCGAAGATATCAAATCTATAGACCCAAACAGGGCCAACTATACTATGGACCAGTCAAGCATACCCAAACGGGGTCGCCTCTCAACCCAAACGGGGCTGATCATGATCCAAACGGGATCATACATATACTATGAACCCGAGCGGGCCAAACTATGGCAGCTGCAATTTCCCTATAGGCGCCTATCTATCCACATCTAAAACTGTATCGCAGGCAGAACTATATTCATGTTCAATTCACATATTAATACTGTATTCATAGTATAATGCTATGCACATATACATAGTCTTATATAACTATGAATTCTATGGTGCATAATCAGATATATGCACAGTTCACATGCCAAGTTATACATCTGGCTTATTCAAATCTGTATAACTATATAATTTGCATCATAACATATAGGCATGACATATAATCATCATATCATATACTCGATCATGTTTTCATTAAGCATTTTACATGCTCATAGTCATGCCAATTCATCTTCTATCTCATAAGGCAATTACATGCTCATATACTCATATACATAATCATAAATGTACATACATGTGGGTACATTCTCATATAGTTGATTTATTCTTATGAGCATGTTTCCAACACATATATATACCTTTATAATCATTCAAGTCATGTGCTATACAACATATCAACATGTTTTCATATGGGCACATACACATGCCAAGGTCATACTATTATAATCCCTATTTTATAGCATAGATACATGTCAATATGTGCACTTTTATGTCATAGGATTTACATGTGTATATATATCAATTTAGCATATGACCATCATGCACAAGACTAATCACATGTATAGGTTAGATATTTCATCACTAGTCTTTATTCATATACACAATTGAATGCATCTGTATTCATATAAATCCTTCATTGATAGTCATACTACATGTCTTATTCAATTAACTTTACTATCACATGAGCAACTATCTATCTCAATCAATTTAAAGATCATATAATCAAGTGTAGCAATGATTTGCACAATATTGCAATTTCTGTTATATTGAGCAGTCTAAAACAAATCTGGATTCAACCCTAGATTACATGTACTTAGAGACAGATTTAAATTTAGGTTTCTTCATATGAAATATAGGTATGGAAGTCTAATTTTCAATGTAAAAAGAATCATTCAATTTGCTATTCTATAGCTCAACTTATGAGCAAAACATTCCAGATAGGTCATTCAGTCGTTAAGGGGAGTTCGACTAGTGAAGGGCTTCACGAGTGAAGCAAATAAGGCAAATCTCACGACTCGTGAAGAAGCTCACGAGTGAAGAAGAAGATCTGTACTTCACGACTCGTGAAGAAGCTCACGAGTGGAGAAGAAAAACTGCACTTCACGACTCGTGAAGAGCTTCGCGAGTGAACAAGAAAAACTGCACTTCACGACTCGTGAAGAGCTTCACGAATGAAGAAGAAAAACTGCACTTCATGACTCGTGAAGAGCTTTACGAGTCGGACTAATGTTCACGACTCAGCAAGATTAGTCTTCTTCTTCAACCTCACATCTTTAAATTTTCCAGAAAACATAAATTTAGTTCTGTAAATCCCACTCAATTCCAATAATCATTCTCACATGCAATATGAACAGCCTAAATTCCCATACCTTGGCTGATAAACCCAATGTCTTCAACCTCTATCAATTCCTTTTCCTTTGTTCCTTCTTCCTTCCTCTTCTCCTTCACAAATTCCATCACCATCATCATTTAAATTTCCAGTAAATACATTATTCTAAGTTAACTTGAAAAGAAGAAGAAGATGAAGATGATGGAGGGTTAAATTAAGAGTTTGATTACCTTAATTTACTGCATTTTACTCTTGCTTAACCCACAAACATTATCACCTAATTGCTTGGGATAATTGAATGAAAATCAAAGGAAGAAGAGATAAACAATTTTCTAGTTTTCTCTCTTCAAATGCCGTTCTCAAGATCTCAACCAGCCACCTCACAATCCACTAACTTCTTATCTTTATATCAACAAGCAAAATTCTCTCTATGGTCCCTTGAAAGTTTGCATGCCACACAAATGCAACAAACCTTTATGCTTGTAAGACTTTAACCCCTCCACTAACTCTTCTTCTTAATTCAACCTATCAATTAATTCAATCTTCCAACTTAACCTTGAATTAAATGTTTTTATTCATAATTGGCCACCAAAATGCCACAATTACAAATTAACCCCAAATTAACACCTATTCACTTCAATTACATCCTTAATTACTATTAAACCATATTCTTTTATTTAATTTTCATGCAATTAACACAATAGCATGCTAATTTATCCCTTTAACATAATCATACAAATATGCAACTTAAATTAGGGTCATGTTAGGGGCCTTACAATGTGACTACATAATCTGCCACCATGTATATTGGAGCCTATTGCTCAACATTGATATATGACAAGAATAATATGCACTATTTTATGAAATGTGGCTTTAAGCCGAATGATGTACTAAGTAAAGAATAATATGTTGAATTTGAATATGCTTAAGAATGGTAAAGCCTGCAGGTCTTACTTTAGTTGTGGATTAGATAGGCATGCCTAGAGGGATATAGTCACAACTACCATAGTTGACCCCATTTGGGTCTTGTTCCTTAATGGAACCATCGTTTGACCCCGTTTAGGTCCATAGTTTGTTCTTTGCTAGAACCATTGCTTGACCCCGTTTGGGTCCATTATTTGATATCTTCGGATATTCATAGTTCGATACCTTCGGGTATCCATTGCTCCCGTTATCCACCCTTGGAACTAGTACTTAGGCAGGCAATAAAAAAAGATAAAACATACATAACATAAAGAAATTATGTAATGATTGCTCCATTTATATGATGTAAGCATGACGAATGGCCTATTATGGTGTTATATCCTAATTGTTGATGACTTTAAACTATTTCTATGAAATGAAATGCCTTATGTGTTACATGACTATGATATCTTACATTTATTATGAAGAAGGTTCTCGTGTGAGTGTCATTATAAGCTAGGCTTAACAATGGGCTCCACGGTGAATAGTTTGGCCGTTTGAGCCGTAAGCTTACAATATTATATTAAAAGTTATATGAACCACAATATACATAATGATCTTCATGTATATAGAAATTATAGTATGTTGCATATGGTATGAGGACTTGGTTTATTAATCATGAGATGTGGCACATGTTCGTTGAAATGGCATACAAACCCGTTAATATGTATATAAACATTTCATATGTATCTGCATATGTATAATTCTTATATAAACCCAAATGCAAACCATGATATACTATGATATGGTATGATGTCTTAAATTACAGTGATAAGATAACATTAAGGAATAAGTGTGTATGAATCCAAAATGAGAATTAAGTAAAGATATATGAAGAAATCAAGTATAACAATAATTATATTGTTGTTAAATGGCATAAGCACCTCGGTTTGCATAGATTTAATATTAAATATAGGAATTGTATAATGATATGATTAATGCATTAAGTTAACAGTTTGTACTATCAACAACCTAGATGCATGAATTATGGAGTAGTAAGGATTAGGAGGGTATAAATCAAGGTAGTTATGGAAGAAAGGAAGTAAACTTATGATAGTAATTTGATAAGTTTCGAGATAAGATAATTTATAGAATGCTCTAGAAGTTGGTAAGCAGGTTTCATTATTAAGTTTGAGAAGTTCCCTAATATGTCCATTGTGATACGATCAATATAATAGACTCATATGTTATCCTGTGCTATTGTGAAGGTTTACATGATGAGATGAATTGTGTAAAGAGGTTATGTTCATGCATATAGAGTTTTGTTCCCCATTAAGCTTTATAGCTTAGCACGAGTTTGTTTATCCATGTAGGTTTCAAGTTTAGCTCCAGAGGATCGAGCTAGATGCTGTTGCCTTGAGTATTTCAAGATTCTTGAAGGCCATTTATGTTATAATTATTTAATTATAAGCTTGATTATTTTATTATGGCATGTAATTATGGCTTGTTCTATTATTATTTCCGCTTGACTTTAATAGTTTTGTGTTGATGATGATGATGAATGATGGTTATCCATGGTAAAGGAATTAGGCTGTTACAATTAGTGGAATCAGAGCCCAGATTGAGTCTTTTATGGGTAATAAGGAATTAAGGAAACTGTTATGAAAGATTAAGTTGATATTTGTCTAGACCATGGTGTCATTTTTATTGGCATACATTTTGATGATTAGGTTAGGTGTTTTACCTATGATTGATATATTGGATCAGTAGCAAGATTTTGGCAGAGATTGTGAGATGATACCTAAGATATTATCAATATCTCTTGCCTCCTGGTATTAGGAGTGCTTAAATGCTTTAATGTTTTATGATTGAGGAATAGCATAAGATTGATTATAAGTATGTCTAGATTATTTATTAAGATGTTTGAGGAAAAGTTTATATGATAAGAAAAGAATTTGAGTTTGCCATTGTTGAGCACGCAAGATGTTAAGGTTATTAAGATACTGAAGATAAGGAAAACAAAGAGCATAAAAGTATCTGGAAATCGAAAACAAATACATATGATTATGGATGATGAGTTTATTATGCATATCGATAATGCTTATAGTTATACTTATTTATAGCTATAGCACAATTAAGAAATCCTAGCAATAAAGATAAAGATTGCCAGTTTGGAATTTTGAGGACGAAATTCTTTTAAGGAGGAGTGATTTGTAAGGATCCGATCATGACCCTAAACACATTATTGTTAATTAATGAGGATTACCATTAATTACGGTAAAATTTGATTAAGTTGCAATTATCGAGGATAATTCCAAGAGAGTTAGTTTTGTAATTTCAGCATGTATGTAATTAAAGATGGGTATGTTGAAATTTTATGAAAGTATGTAATTGGAATTAAATTAAAAGTCATGGGGATAAAGTGTAAGGAATAGAAATTTAGAAGATTAAAGTGTATAAGGATAAATTGGGAATTTCTCTTAGTGAGATATTAATCCCACTCTAGCAATTGGGGAATGCTGGATCGGTATTTGAGGGATCTCTCTCACTCTCTGTAATCTAAGGAAACTAGGGTTTTGATGTAAGGACACAATCATGGCCCTAACAGGATTATAGTTAATTAATCAGGATTAAGGTTTAATGAGGCAAAACTAGAATATTTTGTATTAATGAAGTTAAGTCATATTAAGGGTCTAATGGTAATTAGGCACATATGTATTGGAGTGTAGCTAAAATAGTAAGCAAGGATGCAATTGAATTAAATAAGAAGTTTGGGATTAAATGTTAAGAAAATGAGTTTATAGGGGTTAAAATGTACAAAAACATTTTGGAAATTTCTCCTTGTGAGATATTTATCCTACTGAAGAATTTGGGAGTGGCTGGATCGGCATTTGGGAGAGTTTTTTCTCTCTCTGTCTCTATGGTCATGATTTAGGGAAGGATGCTAGGGTTTGTGAGTTAACATGAAAGCTAATGTTTTTCCCTTGAATATCTCTTCTTTCTCTTTTTGTTATTTATGATTTCTGGTGATGATAGATTACAAGATGTTGTTGTTGTCACCATGTACGAGGAATGGAGAAAGAAGGAGACAAATCAAGTGAAAAGAGAATAAGAAATCAAGAGTAAAGAAGTTGGATAAAGGAAGATTTGAATCTTCAAAAGCCAGGTACGGAAATTTAGTTTTTGGTACCATTCAAGTGAATGATCTAGGGTTTTTCACTCTTTTCTGGTATGTGTCCTTCTTGAAGAGTTTTTAATGGATAAATCTAGTAAGCATGATGAGTATAGTATGCTTGAAAACTTAAATGATCATATAAGTAAGAGGGGAAGTGAGATTTTGGGTTTAAATCCATGTTTTGCACGATCGGGATTCTGGTTTTTCTCCTTTTCTTCCTAACCCGTGGCCACACATGCTTTTCTCCTTGAGAATGTGCGGCCACTCACTCACTTTCTTGGGTAACTCCACAGCCATGGGTGATCTTGATCTTCCTCACCCATGGCCATATGTGTTTGTTCTTTATAACACACGGCCACATGATTCTTTTCCTCTTCCCACCCATGGCCATGCATGTTTGTTACTCTTCTTGCACATGGCCACGCATATTTATTTTCTTTCCTGCACCTGGCCATGCCTTGATTGACCTTTGAAAATGCACGACCATATGATGTTTTTCTCTTCCTCACCCGTGGCCACACAGGTGTGTCTCTAGGGAAACACACGGCCACGGCTTGATTGCTCATTGAGAATGCACAAACACGTGCATTTTTTCTTCCTTTTGTACACGACCACTTTTACACTTCATTCATTGAAGGCACTACCCAGCATATTTTCTCCCCTCCATAGTATATTCTCACCTAAGATTTAAGCTATGTAACTAGAAATGGAACATCGTATTAGGTAGTCCATAAAATTATTAAGAGAGCAAGAATTGAGATGAATTGTCTAGAAATAAGTAAGATAGAGGATAAATGGCTAGTAAGTAAAGTCGATATGTTAATTGATTGAAGTAATATTCTATGAAAGTCTCTCTAATGCTAAATTATTCAAAGATACATTTTAGAAAGGCATGAAGAATTATTATAAAGATTAAAAGATATCAATGCTATAATAAGAGGAAGAAGAATAAATTAAGCTATAAGTCATCCAAAAACACTTGTGAGGTGCATAAATTATGATCACTTAATGGAAGGAACCTTCACAAGTTTAATGATAATCATTCACATTCAGTTAAGTAATGATGGTTCATTTGAACTCTAAATTAGAGGGGCTAGCGAATTAATAGGAATGAGGTTACAAAAAAAAAGACACGTTAAGGCTTAATGAGCATCAAATTGAGAATAACATGAGGCAATCTAGTAACTTAAATGATATGTTTTACCATGTGTCTTATAAAATCAAAATAAGGTATGCACTAGGTCAAGGAATGGTTCAGTCCAAAATACTATGATTTAACCAAGTGGTAATAACAAAATAGTCGTAAGGTTGCATGTCTGGATAAAAGAAACAGGTCATCACATTTTATGTTATATTATGAAATAATAAAAGCTTGGTTATACTCCAAGTCACATGAGGAGTTAAGGATTAGCTATAAGGTGTAATAGCCTATTCCGAGATTTTATCATGCCTGTAATCCAATACGATTAGCACAAGAGCATCCATAGTGTATTAACGACTAAGATGACAAGATGACACATATCTAAAATAATCATAAAATTTCATAAGATGAAAATGCAAGTAAGATGATTAAAGTATGTATATATATATATATATAGATAAATCTTAAAATGCTGAGGTGTATAACCTATTGTCTATAATCTGATAGACCCTAAAAGAGAATCATGTGATTGAATATGAACATGTATTGACATTATGCTATAAGAGAACTCATTTATTTTAGTATATGGGCCATAAATGCTTAAGTGTTGCTATATATATTTACTTCACAATGTGAATAATTATGAAAAATAGAGAGTTATTCATGGCAAGCAATAACAAGGTACGTCATCGAAAACTATCCATGAGGTACGTAAGTACTATATGTTGTATAGTTGATATAAGTAATGAAAGCATGTATTTTTATGATTTAAGTTGCATATATATGTATATGTACATGAGGGCACGTGTAATGCTAGTTATGAAAGATTACATATTATTATTTATCAAACCTGAAACAATCACAATATGAATGAAAGAAAGTGATGCAACTATATGATCATATGATAGCCTACATGTGTATTGAAGCCTAGAGCTCAATATTTGAAGCATGATGAAAATAATGTGCACAGTTATATGAATGATGGCATTAAGCAAATATGTTGTGTAGCACCCTCTATGCAAATACCCTATTACACATGTATCATGAATACTATTAATCATGCTTATTCTACATGTTCATTTAACTATCATTTAGCCATTAATCATGCCATATGGTTCATATGCTTATATTCGTGCTACAAGTCTATTCCTGTTTTCCATTTCATACCTAGTATCATGCATACTATACTATATGAATATTACTTTATGTATATCACATGCACACATATTCTGTCTTAGCTTTACTACTAGTGAGTTACAATATTCCGCATAGGTTTTATACATATCATAAGATAATTGGCCTTTATACAAAACATACGATAATTGTAATACAAAACATCCTACATCAAGGTTATAAGTCGATGGTTGGCCCTTCCTGATGCAGAGAATGTCCCTCAACAAAAGTCTTGCTATTTGTACCTACATGGATAAATAACCCGTGCTAAGCTATAAGGCTTAGTGGGGAATATCTACAGATGGATGACAATATATACATATACTATAAACAACATGTCCAACATAGCATGGCAACAATAACATATACTTTAAAGCATAAAGCATATTCTCATGTGCATAACATTGTACCCAAAGAGTAACAAATATTCTCATATTCATAATTCATATAGACAGTAATTTCCCATGTAAACATATTCAAATGAAACATAATTCCTATGGGTAAACCAACAATATAATCCACAATATCAATCTTTAGTCAAATAACTTTAATTGTTTAATTTTGATCATTACTATGAATAACGTTTAGACTGCCTTAGCTTTATCGGTGGATAACGGGAACTATGGATACACATCGGTATCAAAGAAGGATATCCGAAGATATCGAATCTATAGACCCAAACGAGGCCAACTGTACTGTGGACCGGTCAAGCATACCCAAACGGGGTAGCCTATCAACCCAAACGGGGTTGATCATGATCCAAACGGGATCATATATACTATGGACCCAATCGGGCCAAACTATGGCAGCTGCAGTTTCCCTATAGGCGCTTATCTATCCACATCTAAAACTCTATCGCAGGTAGAACTATATTCGTGTTTAATTCACATATTAATACTGTATTCATAGTATAATGTTGTGCACATATACATAGTCTTATAAAGCTATGAATTCTCTGGTGCATAATCAGATATATGCACATTTCACATGCCAAGTTATACATCTGGCTTATTAAAATCTGTATGACTGTACAATTTGCATCATAACATATAGGCATGACATATAATCATCATCTCATATACTTGATCATGTTCTCATTAAGCATTTCACATGTTCATAGTCATGCTAATTCATCTTCTATCTCATAGGGCAATTACATGCGTATATACTCATATACATAATCATAAATGTACATACCTGTGGGTACATTCGCATATAGTTGATTTATTCTTATGAGCATGTTTCCAACACATATATAAACCTTTATCATCATTCAAGTCATGTGCTATACAACATATCAACATGTTTCCATATGGGCATACACACATGCCAAGGTCATACTATTAGTCCCTATTTTATAGCATAGGTACATGTCAATATGTGCATTTTCATGTCATAGGATTTACATGTGCATATATATATCAATTTGGCATATGACCATCATGCACAAGACTAATTACATGCATAGGTTAGATATTTCACCAATAGTCTTTATTCATATACATAATTGAATGCACCTGTATTCATATAAATTCTTCATTGATAGTCATATTACATGCCTTATTCAATTAAATTTACTATCACATAAGCAACTATCTGTCTCAATCAATTTAAAATCATATTATCAAGTGTAGCAACAATCTGCACATAATTGTAATTTCTGTTACACTGAACAGTCTAGAAAATAATTCCTGATTCAACCCTAGATTACATGTACTTAGAGACAGATTTAAACTTAGGTTTCTTCATATGAAATATAGGTATGGAAGTCTATTTTTCAATGCAAAAAGAATCACTCAATTTGCTGTTCTATAGCTCAACTTATGAGCAAAACATTCCAGACAGGTCATTCAGTCGTGAAGGGGAGTTCGAATCGTGAAGAGCTTCATGAGTGAAGCAAATAAGGCAAATCTCAAGACTTGTGAAGGAGTTCACGAGTGGAGAAGAAAAGCTATACATCACGACTTATGAAGAAGATCACGAGTTGGTCTATAATTCACGACTCGGACTAAAATTCACGAGTGAAAACTAATGATCCCATAAACAGATGCACGACTCGTGAAGAACTTCATGAGTTGGAGAATAGTTCACGACTCGTGAAGGACTTCATGACTCGGCAATGATACAAACTGTTCACCAAATTCACTTCGATAAAAACCCAAAAAATGCCATCTTAATTTCTGTCAATCATAACAATTTCCAGCAACTATTTTCCACATGTAATATGATCAGCCTAATTCCCATACCTTTGCTGACAAAATCTATATCTTCAACCTCTAGCAATATCCTTTCCCTTGCTCCTTCTTCCTTCCTCTTCTCCTTTACAAATACCATCACCATCATCATATATTTCCAGCATATTTACATTGTTCTCAGTCAAAATGAAAGAAGAAGAAGATGATGATGAAGGGTTTAATCAACAGTTTAATTACCTTAAGTTTAATACCTTGTACTCTTGATTAATCAACAAACATCATCCTCAAATTGTTTGAGTTAAATTAATGGAAATCAAAAGGAAAAAGAAGATGTTTTTTTTTTCTGGTTTTCTCTCTTCAATTTGCCGACTCTTTCACACACACACAGCCACCTCTACATTCCACTAATTCCTTCTATTTATATGAGTAGTAAAATTTCCCTTTACTCCCTCAACATCTGGCATGTCACATAAATACATTGCAAATCTTTGCATGAATGACTTTAACCCCTCCACTAACTCTTTTTCAAACATTAACCTATCAAATTAATCATTCTTTCAAATTAACCTATAATTAAATGCTTTTATTCACAATTGGCCATTAATATGCCACAATTACAAATTAACCCCAAATTAATATCTTTTTACTTCAATTACACCCTCAATTACTATTAAACCATATTTTTTTATTTTATTTTCATGCAATTAACATAATAGCATGGTAATTTATCCCCTTAACTTAATCATAAAAATATGCAAATTAAATTAGGGTCATGTTAGGGGCCTTACATGTTGTATTAAGTAAAGAAAACTATGTTGAACCAAAATTAATGTATTCTTTGACGAAAGGAATGATATGCATTCTTTTATGAAGAACGGCTTTAAGACAAATGATGTGCAAAATAAAGAAGAATATGTTAATCAAAGAATACTTAAAAAGTTAAGCCTGCAGGTCTTAGTTCAGTTGTGGATTAGATAGGCATGCCTAGAGGGATACAGTCGCAGCTGCCATAGTTGACCCCATTTGGGTCTTGTTCCTTAATGTAAGCATCATTTGACCCCGTTTGGGTCCATAGTTTATTCATTACTGGAACCATTGCTTGACCCCATTTGGGTCCGTTGTTTGATATCTTCTGATATCCATAGTTTGATACCTTCGGGTATCGATTGCTCCCATTATCCACCTTTTTGAACTAGTACTTAAGCATGCTATTAAAGATGATAAAATGTGCACAAGATAAAGTAAAACATGCATTAACGGGCTCATTAATGTAACGTACGTGTGATGAATGGCTTATTACGTTGCTTATTATTATTTATTTTGGCTATAAACCATTTCAAAGATTAAAGATTAATAAAGAGCTTGAAATAAAGGAATTCATGTATCGATTGTTTTACTTATATAATGGGACCATGATGTGCGGCTTATTATATTTCCTTATCATAATTCCTTTTCTATAAGCCGTTTCTATGAAAGTAAATTATTTGAATGTATACCCATGAGATTCCCGTTACCATGCTATGATGGAATGCATAAAATGTTATAATAAGACCTAGTTATGCTATAATATACACGATTGGGTCTCATATGCCTTGATAATCATGAAATATATTCATATGACCATTGGACCTTCCCGAGTACTCGTGATATATAATGACATTCTCTATGTAATAGAACGTAAGACCGATTCAACACTACAAATCAATGTTACACATGTTTGTGCATAACAATAATTCAGACATAAGTAAAGGCCAGTGTAGCATATAATGTGATGTTTTGTGATAGTTAGTTGCCATGATAAGATAAAGTTAAGAAGTACATGATATATGAAAAGTAAGTTATGCTAAATAGTATTTATTATAGGTGTTATGGGTCACACACTTCTTGTGCCCTAAATAAACGCTGAATTGTGTATGATTGAAGCTTACCTCTTTAGTAATCCATGTCAGGAGTCAATAATGAAAGGATTATGAAGCAAATGTATAATGTTAGAGTAATAAGGAAAGAATTAATGTACTAAATGTTTTATGAAAGATTTTGAAGAACTAGACGAGTTCGTGAATTTCTTTAAGTTGGTAAGAACAATAAAGGTAGTTAAGGTTGAGCACTCCTCCCAAGTGCTATATTAATAATTATTATTGAAAGTTTATATGTTTTTCAATAATGAAGTTGTGTTGACTTTATGATAACTTTTATGAATTATCCATAGACTTGTGGTTCCCCACTAAGCTTTATAGCTTAACACGGGTTTATTTATCCATGTAGGTTTCAGGATAAGCTCCAAAGGATCAGTCTTGATGAAGTTGCCTTGAGGTTAACAGGATACTTAAAGGCCATTTATGTTATGTTTATCTTATCCATAAGCTTAAATATCTTATTATGGCATTTAATGATGGCCTATCTTATTATTGTTATTTCTGCATGATCTTTGCTAGGTTTATGATAGATGATGATTTTGATGATTATCCCTAGTTAAGGAATTAGGGTGTTACAGTTAGTGGTATCAGAGCACCCAGGTTGAGTCTTTTCTGGGCAATAAGAAATTAAGGAATTGTTTTGAAAGATTAACATGAAATTGGTCTAGACCATGGTGTTATTGTTAACGGCATACATTTTGACGATTATGCTAGGTGTTTGACATATGATTATATATATATATATATATATATATATATTAGACCATTAGCAAGATTTTGGCAGAGATTGTTAGATGATATATGAGGAATTATAAATATCTCTTGCCTTCTGGTATTAGAAGTGCTTAAATGCCTTAATGTTTTAAGATTGAGGTATAGAATAAGATCGATTATAAGTATGTTTAGATAACATATTAAGATGTTTAAGGAAAAGTTCATATGAATAGAAGAGAACTTGATTTCTGGCATAGATGGAGATGTAAGATGTTAAGGCTATTAAGATATTTAGGATAAGAAATACAACGAGCATAAGAGTACCTGAAAATCAGAGACAGATGCATATGATTATAGATGATGAGTTTAGTATGCATATAGAGAATGCTTATGGTTATAGTTGCTTATAGCTAAAGCATCGTTAAGAATTTCTATCATTAAAGATTAAAATTGCCAATTTTGAATTTCGAGGACAAAATTATTTCAAGGGGGAGAGAATTGTAAGGACCCAATCATAGCCCTAACAGGATTATCGTTAATTAATGAGGATTAAGGTTTAATGAGGCAATACTAGATTATTTTGTATTAATGAAGTTAAGTCCTATTAAGGGTATAATGGTAATTAGGCACATATGTATTGGAATGTGGCTAAAATAGTAAGCAAGGATGCAATTGAATTAAATAAGAAGTTTGGGGTTAAATGTTAAGAAATTGAGTTTTTAGGGGTTAAAATGTACAAGGACATTTTGGGAATTTCTCCTTGTGAGATATTTATCCTATTCAAGCATTTGGGAGTGGCTGGATCAGCGCTTAGGAGAGTTCTCTCTCTCTCTCTATGGTCACAGTTTGAAGAAAGATGCTAGGGTTTGTGAGTTAACATGAAAGGTAATGTTTTTCCCTTGAAGATCTCTTCTTTCTCTTCTTGTTACGTATGATTTCTAGTGATGAGAGATTACATGATGTTGTTGTTGTCACCATGTACAAGGAATGGAGAAAGAAGCAGACAAATCAAGTGAAAAGAGAAGAAGAAATCATGAGTAAAGAAGTTGGATAAAGGAAGATTTAAAGCTTCAAAAGCAAGGTACGGGAATTTAGTTTTTGGTACTGTTTAAGTGAATGATATAGGGTTTTTAACTCTTTTCTGGTATGTATCCTTCTTGAAGAGTTTTTAATGGATAAATCTAGTAAGCTTGATGAGTATAGTATGCTTGAAAACTTAAATCATCACATAAGAAAGAGGGGAAGTGAGATTTGGGGTTTAAATCCATATTTTGCATGATTGGGATTCTGGTTTTTCTACTTTTCTTCCTAACCCATGCCCATGTATGCTTTTCTCTTTGGGAAAGCATGGCCACTCACTCACTTTCTTGGGCAACCCCACAGCCACATGTGATCTTGCTCTTCCTCACCCATGGCCACTTGTGTTTATTCTTTATAACACACAACTACGTGATTCTTTTCCTCTTCCCACCTATGGTCACACATGTTTGTTCCTCTTCTTGCACATGGCCATTCATATTTACTTTCTTTCCTGCACCTGGCCATGCCTTGATTGCCCTTTGAAGATGTACGACCACATGATGTTTTTCTCTTCCTCACTTGTGGCCACGCAAGTGTGTCTCTAGGGAAACACATGGCCATGCCTTGATTGCTCATCAAGAATGCATAGCCATGTGCATTTGTTCTTCCATTTGTACACGGCCACTTTTACACTTCATTCATTAAAGGTACTACCCAGCATATTTTCTCCCCTCTACAGTATATTCTCACCTAAGATTTAAGCCATGTAACTAAAAATGGAACACCATATTAGGTAGTCCATAAAATTATTAAGAGAGCAAGAATTGAGATAAATTGTCTAGAAATAAGTAAGATTGAGGATAAATGGCTAGTAAGTGAAGTCGATATGTTAATTGATTGAAGTAATATGCTATGAAAGTCTCTCTAATGCTAAAGTCTACAAAGATAAATTTTAGAAAGGCATGAATATAACGTGAATTATTATGAAGATTAAAAGATATCAATGCTATAATAAGAGAAAGAAGAATGAATTAAGCTATAAGTCATCCAAAGACACTTGTGAGGTGCGTAAAGTATGATCATTTAATGGAAGGAACCTTCGCAAGTTTAATGATAATCATTCACATTGAGTTAAGTAATGATGGTTCATTTGAACTCTAAATTAGAAAGGCTAGCGCATGGCAATGTTAATAGGAATGAGGTTACAAAAAAAAAGACATGTTAAGGCTTAATGAGCATTGAATTTAGAATAACATGAGGCAATATAGTAGCTTAAATGATATGTTATACCATGTGTCTTATAAAATCAAAATAAGGTATGCACTAGGTCAAGGAATGGTTCAATCCAAAATACTATGATTTAACCTAGTGGTAATAACATAATAGCCATAAGGTTGCATGTCTGGGTTAGAAAAAGTGGGTCATCGCATTTTATTTTAGATTATGAAATCATAGAAACTTAGTTATACTTCAAGTCACATGAGGAGTTAAGGATTAGCTGTAAGCTGTAATAGTCTGCTCCCCTATTTTCTCATGCCTATAATCCAGTACAATTAGCACAAGACCATCCATAGTGTATTAACGACTAAGATGACATGATCACACATATCTAAAATAATCATAAAATGTCATAAGATGAAAATGCAAGTAAGATGATTGAAGTATGTATGTATATATATATATATATATAAATTTTAAATTATTGAGGTGTATAACCTATTCTCTATAATCTGATAGACCATAAAAAAGAATCAAGTGATTGAATATGAACATGTATTGAACTTAAGCTATAAGAGAACTCATTTATTTTAGTATATGGGCCATAAATGCTGGAGTGTTGCTATATATTTTTACATCACAAAATGAATAATTATGAAAAATAGAGAGTTATTCATGGTAAGCAGTAACAAGGTACGTCATCGAAAACTATCAAAGAGGTACGTAAGTACTATATGTTGTATAGTTGATATAAGTAATGAAAGCATGTATTTTTATGATTTAAGCTGCATATATATGTATATGTACATGAGGGCACACGCAATGCTAGTTATGAAAGATTAGATATTATTATGTATCTAACCTGGAACCATCACGATATGAATGAAAGAAAGTGAGGCAACTATATGATCATATGATAGCCTACATGTGTATTAAAGCCTATAGGTCAATGTTTGAAGCATGATGAGAATAATGTGCATTCTTATATGAATGATGGCATTAAGCAAATATGTTGTATTAAGTAAAGAAAACTATGTTGAACCAAAATTGATGTATTCTTTGATGAAAGGAATGATATGCATTCTTCTATGAAAAGCGGTATTAAGCCAAATGATGTGCTAAGTAAAGAATAATATGTTAATCAAAGATGTCTTAAAAAGTTAAGCCTGCGGGTTTTAGTTTAGTTGTGGATTAGATAGGCATGCCTAGAGGGATATAGTCGCAGTTGCCATAGTTGACCCCATTTGGGTCTTGTTCCTTACTGAAACCATTGTTTGACCCCGTTTGGGTCCATAGTTTGTTCCTTGCTAGAACCATTGCTTGACCCCATTTGGGTCCATTGTTTGATATCTTCGGATATCCATAGCTTGATACCTTCGGGTATCCATTGCGCCCGTTATCCACCTTTTTGAACTAGTACTTAGGCAAGCTATTAAAGATGATAATATGTGCACAAGATAAAGTAAAACATGCAATAACGGGCTCATTAATGTAACGTAAGCATGATGAATGGCTCATTACATCGCTTATCATTATTTCTTTTGACTATAAACCATTTCAACGATTAAAGATTAATTAAGAGCTTGAAATAAAGGAATTCATGTATCGATTGTTTTACTTATATAATGGGAGCATGATGTGTGGCTTATTATATTTCTTTATCATAATTCCTTTTCTATAAGCCATTTCTATGAAAGTAAATTATTGGAATGTATACCCATAAGATTCCCTTTTCCATGCTATGATGGAATGCATACAATGTTATAATAAGAACTAGTTATGCTATAATATACCCGATTGGGTCTCATATACCTTGATAATCATGAAATCTATTCATATGGCCATTGGACCTGCCGAGTACTCGTGATATGTAATGACATTCTCTATGTAATTGCATGTGAGACCGATTCAACACTACATATCAATGTTACACATACTTGTGCATAATAATAATTCAGACATAAGCAAAGGCCAGTGTAGGATATAATGTGATGTTGTGTGACAGTTAGTTGCCATGATAAGATAACGTTAAGAGTTACATGATATAGGAAAAGTAAGTTATGATAAATAGTATTTATTATAGGTGTTATGGGTCGCACACTTCTTGTGCTTTGAATAAACGCTAAATTATGTATGATTGAAGCTTAACTCCTTAGTAATCCATGTCAGTAGTCGATAATGAAAGCATTATGAAGCAAATCTATGATGTTAGAGTAATAAGGAAAGAATTAATGTACTAAATGTTTTATGAAAGATTTTGAAGAACTAGACGAGTTCATGAATTTCTTTAAGTTGGTAAGAATAATAAAGTTAGTTAAGGTTTAACACTCCTCCCAAGTGTTATATTAATAATTAATATCAAAAGTTTATATGTTTTTCAATAATGAAGTTGTGTTGACTTTATGATAACTTTTATGAATTATCCATAGACTTGTGGTTCCCCACTAAGCTTTATAGCTTAACACGGGTTTATTTATCTATGTAGGTTTCAGGATAAGCTCCAAAGGATTAGTCTTGATGAAGTTCCCTTGAGGTTAACAGAATACTTGAAGGCCATTTATGTTATGTTTATCTTATCCATAAGCTTAAATATCTTATTATGGCATTTAATGATGGCCTATCTTATTATTATTATTTCTGCAAGATCTTTGCTAGGTTTATGATTGATGATGATTTTAATGACTATCCCTAGTTAAGGAATTAGGGTGTTACAATTAGTGGTATCAGAGCACCTAGGTTGAGTTTTTTCTGGGTAATAAGAAATTAAGGAATTGTTTTGGAAGATTAACATGAAATTGGTCTAGACCATGGTGTTATTGTTAACGGCATACATTTTGACGATTATGCTAGGTGTTTGACCTATGATTATATATATATATATATATTAGACCATTAGCAAGATTTTGGCAGAGATTGTTAGATGATATATGAGGAATTATAAATATCTCTCGCCTCCTAGTATTAGAAGTGCTTAAATGCCTTAATGTTTTAAGATTGAGGTATAGAATAAGATCGATTATAAGTATGTTTAGATAACATATTAAGATGTTTGAGGAAAAGTTCATATGAATAGTAGAGAACTTGATTTCTAGCATAGATGGAGATACAAGATGTTAAGGCTATTAAGATATTTAGGATAAGAAATACAACGAGCATAAGTAATGCTTAATATGTAAGTTAAATGCTGATGGATTAATAGATTATGAAAGCATATATTCCAAGTTAAAGTCTATAAAGGTATAATTTAGAAAAGAAAGACCACAAGATGAAGTATTATCAAAAGATAGATGAAATGAAGATTAGGGTAAGAGAAAGTAAACTGAACTATGTTGTAAGTAATCTAAGCCAACAATATGCAATATTTGAGTGGTCCATAAATGGAAGAACCTTTATGCATGTATATAAAGAATTTAAAAGAAAAATATGGTAACCACTATATTATAGTAAAGGGTACCCTTGAGAACCAATTTTAAAGGGGCTTGAATGAGGTAATGCTTAAACAAAGTAAGTAGCTAGAATAAGGTTCGGTGTATAATAAGCACATAACTAAGGACAATAAGAAGTAACCTAATGGCTCTAAATTGTATATGTTATTTAATGTATCCTATGAAATTGGTATCGGTGAGATCTCAAACAAAGCAACTGGCTTTGTCCCAGTACTACATATATACATATACCCATGTTTCTTTAAAATGGCAAGAGATTACCATGTTATGATCTAGTAACATTAAGAAGATAGTAATAATGTGCTTGACTAACTTAAAAGAGATTGAATATTTATTGGCACTCAAATATGGAACTATAGAAATTGATTATGTTTTAAGTCATACCACAAATCGATGATTAGCCTAGACATAACGAAACATACATACTTAGTTACCCTATACCCTATGGGGGTAAACATGGGATGAAATAATCATACATAACTTACCAGGGTATAATACGTTATATGATGAAAGAGTATTTGTAAGATGAATAAAACAAGTATGAACTGGTTAGGAGAGATGACCTGTTGTTCATGATCTAATAAACTATAAAAGTTAACTAAAAGATGAAAATTGTACCAGTGTCAATCTTAATTCAAAAGAGAACGTACCCGTATTCTTATATGGATCATAATTGTATGATTATTATTCAAAGTAATTATTCATTAATGGGAGTTATGATGCTATGAAAGCTACTCATGGCAAATAAAAACAAGGTATGCAAGTAAGAATTATTTATGAGTTATGTAAGTTTATATAGTATAATTGATTTGACCATGCTATTTTGAGTAGTATGTGTCATAAGATTAACAAATATGAGAACCCCAAATGTATGAATTGCTGTGATTATATATATGGACATGGATATGATCTTAGGAAGTCTTGTAATTGCAAGAACTAAACTTTTACAGTTATTTTATTGACGTCATGCATAATGCTAGGTATGACAAGATTAACCAATGAAAGTAATACTTTATTGTGTTTGCATTATTATGTAAATTACTACGATATGTATGAAGGATGTTTATGCAGCTATGTGACTACATAATCTGCAACCATGTATATTGGAGCCTATTGCTCAACATTGATATATGACAAGAATAATATGCACTCTTTTATGAAAATGTGGCTTTAAGCTGAATGACGTACTAAGTAATGAAGAATATGTTGAATCTGAATATGCTTAAGAATGGTAAAGCCTATAGGTCTTAGTTTAGTTATGGATTAGATAGGCATGCCTAGAGGGATACAGTCGTAGCTGCAATAGTTAACCCCGTTTGGGTCTTGTTCCTTAATGGAACCATTGTTTGACCCCGTTTGGGTCCATAGTTTATTCCTTACTAGAACCATTGCTTGACCCCATTTGGATCCATTGTTTGATATCTTCGGATATCCATAGTTTAATACGTTCGGGTATCCATTGCTCCCATTATCCACCTTTGGAACTAGTACTTAGGTAGGCCATCAAAGAAGATAAAACGTACATAACATAAAGAAATTATATAATTATTTCTCCATTTATATGATGTAAGCATGACGAATGGCCTATTATTATGTTATATCCTAATTCTTGATGCCTTTAAACTATTTCTATGAAATGAAATGCCATATTATGTGTTACATGACTATGATATCTCACATTTATTATGAAGAAGGTTCTCGTGTGAGTGCCGTTCGAGCTAGGCTCACCGATGGGCTCCATGGTGAATAGTTTGGCCGCTTGAGCCATAAGCTTACAATATTATATTTAAAGTTATACGAACCACAATATACATAATAATCTTTAAGTATATGGAAATTATAATATGTTGCATATGGTATGAGGAATTGGCTCATTAATCATGAGATGTGGCACATGTTCGTTGAAATGGCATGCAAACCCGTTAGTATTTATATAAACATTTCATATGTATGTATTTGCATATGTATAATTCTGATATAAACCCAAATGCAAACCATGATATACTATGATGTGGTATGATGTCTTAAATTGAAATGATAAGATAGCATTAAGGAATAAGTGTGTATAAACCAAAATGAGAATTAAATAAAGATATATGAAGAAATCAAGTATAACAATAACTATATGGTTGTTAAATGGCATAAGCACCTCGGTGTGCATAGATTTAATATTGAATGTAGGAATTATGTAATAATATAATTAATGCATTAAGTTAACGGTTTGTACTATCAACGACCTGGATGCATGAATTATGGAGTAGTAAGGATTAGGAGGGTATAAATCAAGCTATTTATGGAAGAAAGGTAGTAAACTTATGATAGTAATTTGACAAATTTTGAGATAAGATAATTTACAGAATGCTCTAGACATTGGTAAGCAGGGTTTTATTATTAAGTTTGAGAACTTCCCCAATATGTCCATTGTGATATGATCAATATAATGGACTCATATGTTATCCCGTGTTGTTCTGAAAGTTTACATGATGAGATGAATTGTGTAAAGAGGTTATGTTCATGTATATAGAGTTTTGTTCCCCCCTAAGCTTTATACCTTAGCACGGGTTTGTTTATCTGTGTAGGTTTCAAGTTCAGCTCCAGTGGATCGAGCTAGATGCTGTTGCCTTGAGTATTTCGAAATTCTTGAAGGCCATTTATGTTATAATTATTTAATTATAAGCTTGATTATTTTATTGTGGCATGTAATTATAGCCTGTTCTATTATTATTTTTGCCTGACTTTACTAGGTTTGTGATGATGATGATGATGATGAATGATGGTTATCCATGGTAAAGGAATTAAGGTGTTACAATTAATGGTATCAGAGCCCAGATTGAGTCTTTTATGGGCAATAAGGAATTAAGGAAATTATTTTGGAAGATTAAGATGATATTGGTCTAGACCATTATGTCATTTTTATTGGCATACATTATGATGATTAGGTTAGGTGTTTGACCTATGATTGATATATTGGACCAGTAGCAAGATTTTGGCAGAGATTGTGAGATGATATTTGAGATATTATCAATATCTCTTGCCTCCTGGCATTGGAAGTTCTTAAATACTTTGATGTTTTATGACTGAGGAATAGCATAAGATTGATTATAAGTATGTCTAGATTATTTATTAAGATGTTTGAGAAAAAGTTTATACGATAAGAAAAGAATTTGATTTTCCCACTGTTAAGCATGCAAGATGTTAAGGTTATTAAGATACCGAGGATAAGGAATACAATGAGCATAAGAGTATCTGGAAATCGGAGATAGATACATATGATTATGGATGATGAGTTTATTATGCATATAGATAATGCTTATGGTTATAGTTATTTATAGCTAAAGCACAAAAAGATAAAGATTACCAGTTTGGAATTTCGAGGACAAAGTTCTTTTAAGGAGGAGTAATTTGTAAGGACCCGATCATGACCCAAAATGCATTATTGTTAAGTAATGAGGACTACTATTAATTACAATAAAATTTAATTATGTTGCAATTATCGAGGTTAATTCTAAGAGAGGTATTTTGGTTATTTCAGCATGTATGTAATTGAAGATGAGTAAGTTGAAATTTTATGAAAGTATATAATTGGAATTAAATTAAAAGTCATGGCATTAAAGTGTATGGAATGTAAATTTAGAAGATTAAAGTGTAAAAGGGTAAATTGGGAATTTCTTTTAGTGAGATATTAATCCCACTCTAGCAAGTGGGGAATGCTGGATCTACATTTGAGGGATCTCTCTCTCTCTCTCTATAATCTAAAGAAACTAGGGTACATGGAACTTAGTGTACCTATTACATTCCATATAAGTTATAGTACAATAGTGCACACTTTGGGGTCCATATTTTCTCCGTGGAACCAATCGATGGAATTCAACTCATACCAGCACTCACACGGGAACCTTCCTCATGGTCGAGGTGATATACATATCTCACAATCATGATACACTAAACATGGCATCTCATTTCATAAAGACAATTATAGCCAAAAGGAGTTCAAGATAAAACGACACAATACAATAAGTCATTCATCATGCTTATGTTAGCTACATGAAGAAATCAATGCATATATATATATATACATTTATGTATATCACTTTTTTCTTGCACTTTTTATCATCTTTAATAGCCTGCATGAATACTAGTTCCAAGGGTAGATAACGGGAGTAATGGATAGCTGAAGGTATCAAACTATGAATATTCGAAGATATCAAACAATGGACCCAAAAAGGGTCAAGCAATGGTTCCAGTAAGGAACAAACTGTGGACCCAAATGGGGTCAAATGATGGTTCCATTAAGTAACAAGACCCAAACGGGGTCAACTATGGCAGCTACAACTATATCTCTCCAGGCATGCATATCTAATCCACAACTGAACTAAGGCCCGCAGGCTTAACCACTTAAGGACATTTTTAATGTAACATATCCTTCTTTACTTAGTACATCATTTGGCTTAAAGCCACTTTTCATAAAAGAATGCATATCATTCATATCATACTTCAAACATTGAGCTCTAGGCTTTAATACATATGGATGCTATCATATGATCATATAGTTGCATAAACTTTCTATCTTTCATATCATGATGGTCACGGGTTTATGAAATTAATAATAACATGTAATCTTTCATTATTAGCATTGTGTATGTCCATATGTGCATATACATATATATACAGTTTAAATCATGAAAATACAGGCTTTCCTTAATCATACTTGTTCACATATTGAATTAAACTGCTCATCATAGCATGCTCATACTAACTATACAATGTATAGTACTTACATAATCCATAGAGAGTTCTTGATGACATACCTTGTTGCTGCTCGCTATGAATAGTTTCCCTATTCTTGCACTTAGTCACATCAATACATAAACACACACACACACACACACACACACATATATTTATAGCAACACTCAAGCATTTATAATCCATATAATAAAATAAGTAGGTTCTCTGATAGCTTAAGGTCACTACTTGTTCATATTTGATCCTTTGATTCACTTTCATGATTACCAGAATAGAAACCACATGTGACATACTATAACATAGTCGTAGATACTTCAATTATCTTACTTGTATTTTTCATCTTATAATATTTTATACTTAAGTGAGTTGGGTGAGGTTATTTCATCTTATTTGTTAGTCCACTACTTGCAGACTTATGATTTTCATATTATATCATGGGGTAGGATTGAATAAGTAAGTAAGTTTTCTTGCCACAAAGCTTATCATTAAATTCCTATTATGGTTTAAAGCATAACCAAACTGCTATAGTTCCACCTTTGATTCACAATAAATATTCCATCTCTTTTAACTTAGTCATGCACATTATAACTATATTCTTAATGTTACTAGATCATAACTTGGTAATCTATTGCCATTGAAAAGAAATTTTGATATATATATATATATATAGGGTACTTGGGCAAAGCCAGTTACTTTGTTTGAGTTCGCACCGATGCAAAATCCATAAGATACATTAAATAGCATATATATGTTAGAGTCGTTAGGTTACTTCTTACTGTCCTTAGCCATGTGCTTATTATATTGTCTCTTACTCTCGTTAGTCATGTGTCCACAAGGCACCAATTATACATTCTTAACGTTCAAATTCAATTAATAAACCTTCTTGTAGTTACACATTTCTAAACTATATATATTTACTTAAAATCTTAGCATTAAAAGACTTTTAGAACTATATCTGAAACACCCTAAACCACATCTTTACTATAAATAATACAATCTACGTCATTTTATCCAAATAATCATATAACAAATATACTAATCAGGATTCTCACATCTTTCCTGTACATTTAACTTTGAATAAGCATATTGACTTCATATGTAATCCCAATATCTTAATAATTATACTATATCATCATACTTTAGCCATTTTTCTTTCATGTGTAGCATTCGGCATTTCAGCACATTTATATAGAGTATTATAGCTTCTAAATGCATGCATAAACCAACATTCTCAATATGAGCTTATTACAAACTTCATTTCCATATAACTTACATATACATATATTACAACCCTTATACATATTAAACATGTAAGGAACTAAACAAGATTTATCAAAAGTTTCCTACATCCACTTCTATAGACTGGTGTTGGCCTGTCCTGATGCAGAAATAGTTCCTGTGCAAAAGCCTTGACTACCAAAAACCTACACGAATCAAAATAACCCGTGCTAAGCTATACAGCTTAGTGGGGATTCTAAACATGAAAGACAACCACTCACAATGGTCGTCAAAAGTATAGGACATATAAAACAATTGAATAATAATAATATTTACAAGTCAGGAAAAAGTAAGAGATAGCATACTTGAATACATACAATTCATGATGAGATCTGTATATAATGTAAATAGATACCAATACATGCTTATGCAACCGCTGTTAAACAAGATAAATCATATATCAGATGCATAGTTCATACGGTAATTAACTGTGAAATATTAATACTTTTCCTTAGCCTGCTTAGGTTCTAAGAGTGGATAACGGGATCGGTGGATACCCGAGAGTATCAACGGTAGATATCCGAAGATATCAAAACTATGGACCCAATCAGGGCCAACTATACGGTGGACCGGTCAAGGACCCAAAAGGGTTAAGCAACAACCCAAATGAGTTGTACAAGATCCAGCAAGATCAACTATACTGTGGACCTAAAAAGGTCGACTGTGGCAGCTGCAATTCCCTATAGGCGCCTATCTATCCACATCTGAACTCTATTGCAGGCAATACTTTATTCATGCTCATACACTCATATACAGAATCATATCATAAACTTGATCATATTCTCATTCAGCATCTCACATATTCATAGTCATGCTAAAACATCATCTATCTCATAGGGTAAATACATGCTCGTACACTCATAAACATAATTATAAATATACATACCTGTAGGTACATTCGCATATAGTAGGCTTATTCTTATAAGCATGTTTATCTATATATATGCCTTTATCATCATTCAACTCATGTGCACTTTCATATTATAGGATTACATATGTGTACATCAATTTGGCATATAACAATCATGTACAAATCCAATTATATGTATAAGTTAGATATTTTCATCACTAATATTTATTTATGTACACATATGAATGTATATATATGCCTATAAATCCTTCATTTATAGTCATATTACATGCTCTATCCAATTTATTTTACAATCACATAAACAACTTTTTATTTCAATTAATTAAAAGTCATAGAATAAAATATCACAAAAATCTGCACAGGGCAGCATTCTGGACTCGACTTGTGAGCCAAATTTGAAATTGAAGATGTCATTTTTAGGCAAACTGGACTTCTACAATCTTATTCCCCTATGTGTCTAGTTTCCATATCATCAAAATTAATCTTAATATCTGGTCTATAACTCGATTTATTTGAAAAACATTATAGGCTGTTCATAGAACCAAAACAGTGGGGGCTGTCACTTATAAAAATTCATAGCATAAAATAAAGAGAGATTTAGACCAACATTTCTTCATCAAAAACGTACTCCTAGGTATCTAGTTTACTCAGAATTTTACAGAATAATATTTTGACTTCTCTACTATTACTTATGCCCGAAATACCAACATCTGTACCCTAACAGTCCCAACAGATTCAACGAATTTCATGCTAATTATTTGACAAACATAGAAATAAAATTAGGCATTACTTCCTTCATATAAAATGTGTCTTTATGAGTCTAGTTTTCATAGAAATTAATTTCATTTCATTATGATCATTTTACATACAGATATCTCAATTTTTCCCCAACCTGGTCCAGAATCCGAATTTAGAAGTTTTCCTAAATTCAATAAATCATAAAAAATATCTAGAGGCAGAATTTGAGTGTGATTTCTTCTTATGAAATCTTTGTATATAAGTATAGTTTAAGACCCAATTGTAATCATCTAATTATCTATTCTCAAACTCAAGATATTACCAAAATAGTACAACTAGGTCCAGTGAACTCAAACCCAGAATTTTTAAGACTCACATGCATTTCTTATCTTGTGTTCTCTTTACTTTTCTCTAGATTTCAAGCCAACCACAACATGTTCCAGTAGATAATTTCACATGAAATATGAATAATCCTAAGTTCCCATACCTTAGCCAAAAACAACAACAAAATCTCTATGTCTTTAACTTCTTGCAATCTCTTTCCCTTTGTTCTTTCTTCCTTCCTCTTCTCCTTCACAAACATCATCATCATTCAAATTTCCAACACTTATTTAATATTCTCTTCAATCAAAATGAAAAGAAAAGAGAAGAAGATGATGAAGGATTCATTAACATAATAATTACCTTAGCTTAATGCCTTAAACTCTTGATGAACCAACAAAATTATCACCTAATTTTCTTGGGATGATCTAGTAGAGATAAAAGAAAGAAGAAGAAGATGAATTTCTGGATTTCTCTCTTCAAAATGCCGACCTCCCTCTCTAATTCTCACTTTCTCTTTCATTCCACTAACACACACACACACATATATATAGTGCTTTGGTAAATGTCCTCTTTAATCCCTCAAGATTTTGCATGTCACATTAAAACCATGCACCTTTTTGCATGTTATAAAGTGACCTCTCCACTAACTCTTTTTCTTAAATTGACCTTTCAATTATTCATTTATCCACATTTGCCTCTAAAGATGCTGTAATTGCAAATTTACCCTAAAATAATACTTTTTACTTCAATTGCACCCTTAATTAATATTAAACCTTATTCATAAATTTTATTTTCCTGCAATTAACATAATAATTTACCCCATTGACCCTTACTCATACAAAATTCTCATTTAAAAATATCCAAATTAAATTAGGGTCATGTTCGGGGCCTTACAATTCTCTCCCCTTTAAAGAATTTCGTCCTCGAAATTCATACCTGATTCAAACAATTGAGGATATTGCTTTCTCATAGCTGCCTCTGGTTCCCAAGTTACTTCTTGTACACCATGATGTTGCCAGAGTACTTTAACCAGATGGATCTGCTTGTTTCTCAATTGCCTGATCTCCCTAGCCAGGATTTCCTTCGGTTCCTCATCATAAGTGAAATCCGGCTGTAACTGAATATCTTGAACTTGTAACTTGTGAGATTCATCCGAGCGATATCTTCGAAGCATAGATACATGAAACACGTCATAAAGCTTGGCCAATTCCATAGGAAGAGCCAACCTGTAAGCCACTAGTCCAACTCTTTGAAGAATTTCAAACGGACCAATGAATCTCGGACTGAGTTTTCCCTTTTTTCCAAATCTAAGCACTTTTCTCCAATGAGATACCTTCAAAAATACTTTGTCACCCACCTGGTACTCGATATCCCTTCTTTTAAGGTCAGCATATGATTTCTGCCTGTCACTCACTTCTTTCAGCCTCTGCTTGATAACTTGAACCTTTTCTTCTGTATCTCTAACAAGGTCAGGACCAATTAACTTACATTCGGTCAACTCAGTCTAGCAGACTGGAGTTCTACATTTTCTGCCATATAAAGCCTCATATGGTGCCATTTGAATACTCTTCTGATAGCTATTATTATAAGCAAATTCCATTAAGGCTACATATTTATCCCAACTTCCAGAAAACTCCAAAGCACATCCCCTCATCATATCTTCGAGAATCTGAATAACCCTTTCGGATTGCCAATCCATTTGAGGATGAAAAGCTGTACTGTACTTGAGCTGTGTTCCCAAAGCTTGCTGTAAACTCTGCCAAAATCTTGATGTAAACCTTGGATCTCGATCCGAAATTATAGACACAGGTATACCATGTAACCGTACAATCTCATTCACATACAATTCTGCAAGCCTATCCATGGAATAATCTATTCGAACCGGTAAAAAGTGAGCTACTTTTGTTAACTTATCCACTATTACCCAAACAGCATCATATTTTCTTTGAGAAAGAGGCAAACCGGTAACAAAATCCATGGTAATGTCTTCCCACTTCCACTGTGGAATAGGAATGGGATTCAGAAGACCTGAAGGAAACTGATGTTCTACTTTCACTTGCTGACATGTTAGACATTTAGAAACATAATCAACAATATCCTTCTTTATGCTAGGCCACCAGTAAAACTGTTTCAACTCTTGATACATCTTGTTCCCACCTGGATGCATAGTAAATGCAGTATTATGTGCTTCATGCAACAATATTCTTTTCACTTCTTTGTCATCAGGAATACACAACCTGTTATGGTAGTATACACCACCATCTTCTTTCACTGAAAAATTAGATTGATTACCTTCACAAACTGCTTTAACAATCGGTTGTAACTTTACATCATCCTTCTGAGCATCAATCATTGTCTGCCTAACCATGGGCTTAACTTTAAGTTGTGCTAGTAAAGGACCATCTGAAGCAAATTTCCATCTGCACTGTTTTAACATCAATACTGCCATTGACTTACGACTCAAGGCATCAGCAACCACATTCACTTTTCCTGGGTGGTAGTCAACTATACAATCGTAATCTTTGAATAGTTCCAGCCATCTCCTCTGCCTCAAATTAAGTTCTTTTTGAGTAAGCAAGTACTTGAGGCTTTTATGATCAATATAAATCCTGCATTTTCCCCATACAAGTAATATCGCCAAATCTTTAAAGCAAATACCACAGCTGCCAGTTCTAAATCATGAGTCGGGTAGTTCTGTTCATTTGATTTCAAATGTCTAGATGCATAAGCTACAACTTTACCATCTTGCATCAATACACAACCCAAACCAACCTTAGATGCATCACTGTACATTGCATACTCTTTCCCTACCACAGGTTGAGTCAACACTGGAGCTTCAGTCAACATTTTCTTCAACCTTTCAAAGCTTGCTTGACAATGATCAGACCATTCAAACTTAATATTCTTTCTTAATAGCTTAGTGAGGGGTGAAGCAATGACAGAAAAACCCTTTACAAAACGACGATAATAACCTGCCAACCCAAGAAAACTTCTAATTTCATGCACATTCCTGGGTGGTCTGCAATTAACAATAGCTTCAATTTTGTTTGGATCAACCCTAACACCTTCAGCAGATACAACATGACCTAGGAAAGAAACTTCCTTAAGCCAGAAGTCACACTTACTCAATTTGGCATATAACTCATTTTCTTTCAATGTTTGTAATACAATTCTCAGATGTTCAGCTTCATTTCTTGAGTAAATTAATATTCATCAATAAACACAACAACAAATCGATCCAAGTAGGGTCTGAATACCCTATTCATAAGATCCATAAATGCAGCAGGTGCATTAGTCAACCCAAATGGCGTGACTAAAAATTCATAATGCCCATAACGAGTTCTAAATGCAGTCTTAGGAACATCCCCATCTTTAACTCTGAGCTGATAATATCCTGATTGCAAATCTATCTTTGAAAACACACCAGCACCACTTAACTGATCAAATAAATACTCTATTCGTGGCAAAGGATATTTGTTCTTCACTGTCACTTTGTTCAACTGTCTATAATCGATACACATTCTCATAGACCCATCCTTCTTCTTAACGAATAAAACCGAAGCACCCCAAGGTAACACACTGGGTCTGATGAAATCTTTGTCTAATAATTCCTGTAATTGAACCTTCAACTCTTTTAATTCTGATGGAGCCATTCTGTATGGTGCCCTAGAGATCGGAGCTGTACCAGGTAACAGATCAATAGATAACTCAACATTTCTTTCTGGGGGAAGACCAGGTAATTCCTCAGGAAATACTTCTGGAAATTCTTTCACAATCGGTATTTTGTCAAGCTCCACTGTATCCCTTTTTGAGTCAAGGACTAAAGCTAAAAATGCTTCACATCCTTTTTCTATGGCAACGTCTAGCTTGCATTGCTGATATAACATTAGTTGATAGCTTAGAACAATTGCCTTCTACTACCACTTCCTTTCCTTCATCATTCCTGAGGGTTACTGTTTTCATTTCACAATTCACCACTGCATGATGCTTGGATAACCAATCCATTCCCAAAATTACATCAAACTCATGAAAAGGCAATACAATCAAATCTGCTGGAAACTCTCTCCCTTGAACTACTATAGGACAGTCTTTACACACCTTATTAACAATTGTACTATGTCCCAATGGACTAGTTACACATACATCAAAATCTAACTGTTGTGTTTTAAAACTAGCTCTACCTGAAACCCCAATACAAACATAAGAATAAGTAGAGCCAGGATCAATAAGTGCATGTATGTTACAATTATAAAGAGAAAAAGTACCAGCTATGACGTCTGGAGCATTCTGTTCCTCCCGAGCCTTCATTGCATAAGCTCGTCTAGCAACCATTTGAGTAGGAGGTCTATCAATTGTTTCTGACATATTCTGGGACTGAGATCCATGATGATCTGGTCCAAACCTTCCTCTGCCTCTACCTCTTCCAGATGGGGGTGCATTAGAAGCTCCACTGCTATTCTGTTGCTTAAAACCCTGATCCGACTTCAAAGGACAATTTGCCATAAAATGATCAGCACTGCCACATCTAAAGCATTCTCCAGCCAGTTTCCTGCAACTACCCCAATGATGCCTGGAACAATGGGAACACTCAGGTGCTTGTCTCCCACTCTGTCTTCCTGAAGCTTCCTTCTCATTTTTAAACTTGGCAAAAGATTCTTGTTTCTTTCCTTTATTAGAAGAACTGAAAATAGATCCTGCAGGCTGACTTCCTTGAGTTCCTCTAAATCTTTTTCCAGTAGATGATCCTTCCCTGGAACCACTTCTTTTATGCTCCCTCTCTCTTTTAGCTATCTCATACTTTTCAATTTTCATAGCAGTTGTGACCAGTTGATTAAAATCTACCACATTTAAGGATGTGAATCCGAACAATTTTTCTTTGATTCGGTCATTTAGCCCATCTTCAAAGTGCCTGCATTTAAATACTCCTATCAACATCTCTTTGGGAACATATTTGCATAATCGGCTAAATTCCTTTTCATATTCAGCCACAGATAGAGCTTTTTGCCTCAGACTCAGAAACTGCTTCAATTTCTCCTCCTTGTAAGCCTCAGTAACAAATTTTTTTCTGAACTCCCCCTCAAAGAATTCCCAAGTAAGTGGATCAGGTAACTGAGGTTGTCTCAAAATCAACTTCCACCAATCATATGCCATGCCTTGAAGTAAGGACACAGCACAAGATACCTTATGATTTGCAGGACAGTTTATTTCATCAAATATCCTCTCCAGTCTTTCTAACTAGAACTCAGCTTCTTCAGATTGTTCTAGATTGGTGCCCATAAATTCTTGTGCCCCATGCTTTCTAATTTCAGAGATTGGAGCCTTGGGCATGGTCATTCTTTGCAGAATCTGGGCCATATCCTGAGAAATTTTTAACAAGGTCTCTCCAGGAACTGCGGTAGGAGTTTCATTTCGATGCGAAGAGGAAGTTATTGGATTAGGAGGATTTTATCTAACCGGTAAATTACTTTCAGCTGATTCTTCTATAGTATCCCTAGTGGAGTTCTCCATCTTTAATCTATAAGAAAACAGGAGCTTCTGCATTAGGCCAACACAACACTATCTCATATTAAAAGATCTTATACTTACATTGCCCAGAAAAGGCTAAACCTATGCTCTGATACCAAATTGAAACACCCTAAACCACATCTTTACTATAAATAATACAATCTACGTCATTTTATCCAAATAATCATATAACAAATATACTAATCAGGATTCTCACATCTTTCCTGTACATTTAAATTTGAATAAGCATATTGACTTCATATGCAATCCCAATATCTTAATAATTATACTATATCATCATACTTTAGCCATTTTTCTTTCATGTGTAGCATTCGACATTTCAGCACATTTATATAGAGTATTATAGCTTCTAGATGCATGCATAAACCAACATTCTCACTATGAGCTTATTACAAACTTCATTTCCATATAACTTACATATACATATATTACAACCCTTATACATATTAAACATGTAAGGAACTAAACAAGATTTATCAAAAGTTTCCTACATCCACTTCTATAGACTCGTGTTGGCCTGTCCTGATGTAGAAATAGTTCCTGTGCAAAAGCCTTGACTACCAAAAACCTACACGGATCAAAATAACCCGTGCTAAGCTATACAGCTTAGTGGGGATTCTAAACATGAAAGACAACCACTCACAATGGTCGTCAAAAGTATAGGACATATAAAACAATTGAATAATAATAATATTTACAAGTCAGGAAAAAGTAAGAGATAGCATACTTGAATACATAAAATTCATGATGAGATTTGTATATAATGTAAATAGATACCAATACATGCTTATGCAACCGCTGTTAAACAAGATAAATCATATATTAGATGCATAGTTCATACGGTAATTAACTGTGAAATATTAATGCTTTTCCTTAGCCTGCTTAGGTTCTAAGAGTGGATAACGGGATCGGTGGATACCCGAGAGTATCAACGGTAGATATCCGAAGATATCAAAACTATGGACCCAATCAGGGCCAACTATACGGTGGACCGGTCAAGGACCCAAAAGGGTCAAGCAACAACCCAAATGAGTTGTACAAGATCCAGCAGGATCAACTATACTGTGGACCTAAAAAGGTCGACTGTGGCAGCTGCAATTCCCTATAGGCGCCTATCTATCCACATCTGAACTCTATTGCAGGCAATACTTTATTCATGCTCATACACTCATATACAGAATCATATCATAAACTTGATCATATTCTCATTCAGCATCTCGTCATGCTAAAACATCATCTATCTCATAGGGTAAATACATGCTCGTACACTCATAAACATAATTATAAATATACATACCTGTAGGTACATTCGCATATAGTAGGCTTATTCTTATAAGCATGTTTATCTATATATATGCCTTTATCATCATTCAACTCATGTGCACTTTCATATTATAGGATTACATATGTGTACATCAATTTGGCATATAACAATCATGTACAAATCCAATTATATGTATAAGTTAGATATTTTCATCACTAATATTTATTTATGTACACATATGAATGTATATATATGCCTATAAATCCTTCATTTATAGTCATATTACATGCTCTATCCATTTTATTTTACAATCACATAAACAACTTTTTATTTCAATTAATTAAAAGTCATAGAATAAAATATCACAAAAATCTGCACAGGGCAGCATTCTGGACTCGACTTGTGAGCCAAATTTGAAATTGAAGATGTCATTTTTAGGCAAAATGGACTTCTACAATCTTATTCCCCTATGTTTCTAGTTTCAAGAGCATCAAAATTAATCTTAATATCTGGTCTATAACTCGATTTATTTGAAACACACTATAGGCTGTTCATAGAACCAAAACAGTGGGGGCTGTCACTTATAAAAATTTATAGCATAAAATCAAGAGAGATTTAGACCAACATTTCTTCATCAAAAACATACTACTAGGTATCTAGTTTACTCATAATTTTACAGAATAATATTTTGACTTCTCTACTATTACTTATGCCCGAAATACCAACATCTGTACCCTAACAGTCCCAACAGATTCAACGAATTTCATGCTAATTATTTGACAAACATAGAAATAAAATTAGGCAATACTTCCTTCATATAAAATGTGTATTTATGAGTCTAGTTTTCATAGAAATTAATTTCATGTCATTATGATCATTTTACATACAGATATTTCAATTTTTCCCCAACCTGGTCCAGAATCCGAATTTAGAAGTTTTCCTAAATTCAATAAATCATAAAAAATATCTAGAGGCAGAATTTGAGTGTGATTTCTTCTTATGAAATCTTTGTATATAAGTATAGTTTAAGACCCAATTGTAATCATCTAATTATCTATTCTCAAACTCAAGATATTACCAAAATAGTACAACTAGGTCCAGTGAACTCAAACCCAGAATTTTTAAGACTCACATGCATTTCTTATCTTGTGTTCTCTTTACTTTTCTCTAGATTTCAAGCCAACCACAACATGTTCCAGTAGATAATTTCACATGCAATATGAATAATCCTAAGTTCCCATACCTTAGCCAAAAACAACAACAAAATCTCTATGTCTTTAACTTCTTGCAATCTCTTTCCCTTTGTTCTTTCTTCCTTCCTCTTCTCCTTCACAAACATCATCATCATTCAAATTTCCAACACTTATTTAATATTCTCTTCAATCAAAATGAAAAGAAAAGAGAAGAAGATGATGAAGGATTCATTAACATAATAATTACCTTAGCTTAATGCCTTAAACTCTTGATGAACCAACAAAATTATCACCTAATTTTCTTGAGATGATCTAGTAGAGATAAAAGAAAGAAGAAGAAGATGAATTTCTGGATTTCTCTCTTCAAAATGCCGACCTCCCTCTCTAATTCTCACTTTCTCTTTCATTCCACTAACACACACACATATATATAGTGCTTTGGTAAATGTCCTCTTTAATCCCTCAAGATTTTGCATGTCACATTAAAACCATGCACCTTTTTGCATGTTATAAAGTGACCTCCCCACTAACTTTTTTTCTTAAATTGACCTTTCAATTATTCATTTATCCACATTTGCCTCTAAAGATGCTGTAATTACAAATTTACCCCAAAATAATACTTTTTACTTCAATTGCACCCTCAATTAATATTAAACCTTATTCATAAATTTTATTTTCATGCAATTAACATAATAATTTACCCCATTGACCCTTACTCATACAAAATTCTCATTTAAAAATATGCAAATTAAATTTGGGTCATGTTAGGGGCCTTACAATATCATCTCTTGGGAAATCCATTAACATACCATTCATCACTTGCATGCTCAACCATTATCAACCTTTCCGATTACTAGCTTAATTCCTCCTTACTATAGCATTATACTTATAAACAAGGCTATACAATGTTGTGCTCTTGAGGTGGAGAAGGACCATTAAAATTAAAGTGTATAAATGGCCATATGTGGGAAAGAAACAAGACAAGTGGCCATGTATTCTCATGCATAAAAGAGTGAGTGGCCATGTATTTTGAAGGAGAAACCAATGAGTGGCTGTGTGTTTTAGGAAGAACCAACACACGTGGTAGTGTGTTTTGAGGCAGAACCAACACATATGGCCGTGTGTTTTGAAGAACTAGAGACGTGGCCATGTGTTTCAAAGAAGCAACCCACGCGTGGCCATGTGCAAGAAAGGAATTAAGCATACGTGGCCATGTATCCACAAAAGGGCAATCAAGGCATGGCCGTGTGTTCCTTGGAGGAAACACACACGTGGTCGTGCATTCGCAAAGACAAATAAGGCGTGGCCACGTAAAGGGAAGAGGAAAAGCACGAGTGGCCATGCATGGAGGAGAAGAAAAACACAAGTGGCCACGCATGAAAAAGATACCCAGAAACCATAAACCCCGATTATGCAAACATACCTTTAATCACAAATCTCACCTTCCCACCTACTTAAATGATCATTTAAGTTTTTAAATCATACTATACTCATCAAAGCTTACTAGATTAATCCTTTAAAACTCTTTAAGAAGGACACCTATTAGAGAAGAGTGGAAAACCCTAGATCATTCACCTGAACAATACCAAAAACTTAACTTCTGTACCTACCTTTCAAAGCTTCAAATCATCTTTCCTCCAACTTCTTCACTCATGATTTCTTCTTCTCATTTCACTTGATTTGTCTGCTTCTTTCTCCATTCCTTCATGATGCATAAATAGGAAAACCCTAATCTCATCTTCTCTAAACCGTAACCAAAGAGAAAGAGAGAGAGAGATCTCCCCAAATGCCGATCCAGCCATTCCCCAAGCTTGAGTTGGATAAATATCTCAATAAGGGAAATTTCCAAAATGTCCCTATATATTTTAACCCCTAAAAATATATTTTCTTAACATTTAACCCCAAACTTCTTATTTAATTCAATTGCATCCTTCCTTACTATTTTAGCTACACCCCAATACACATGTTCATAATTACAATTATTCCCCTTTATATGACTTAACTTCGTTAATGCAAAATAATTTAATTTTGCCTTATTAAATCTTAATCCTGATTAATTAACTATAATCTTGTTAGGGCCATGATTGGGTCCTCACATGGGTAGTCATGATGCCTAGCTATAGGCCAACCATGACTTGCATAATAATGTATCATAAATATCAATATTAATTGATAAAATGATTTAAAGGAGTTTAAATCATGTGAGTTTTGAATAAAACTCACAATTATGTATTATACTACCAATATGGACAGGAACACAATAGGTCACACACATATAGAGAAAAGGATAAAATGGTAAAATGACAAGAATAATAATATTTGATATTATTATAGGAATAGAGAAATGAATAATAGAATAATTAATTAAAGAGTTTAATTAATTATGATCAAGTAAAATTATTCGCATAACTTTTTAGAAATGTTTTGTAAAATGGACCTAATTGAAATAATATATTTTAAAATTAATTATTATTGGACTATAAGTGTTATAAGGCTGATATAATAATTAATAGATCCATTGGAGAAATTAAAAGAGCCCAAAAGAATGGCTTTGGCGCAGAAACCCACCAGAGAAAGGGTTACACACTAAGCCCTGGTAGAAGGCCTTAGAGGCCTAATTCTTGGACCAAAATAATTTTAATATATTTCATAAGTGTTATGGAGCCCACATATTTAATTTGGATGGATTTGGAATTTATTTGGGTGATTAAATCCAAGTGTATGCACAAAAAGCCTAGTTTGTGGGTTTTATGCATAGTCTTTTATGAAATGACTTAAATTAGATTTAATTGAGCCAAAATAAATTATTAATAATTCCAAAAGCCTATTTAATATTTCTCCAGCAATTTTAAAGAGCATAATCCTATTATGAATTTGGATTTTTAACTTAACTATAAAAATTCAAGTGATAAGGTATTAAGGTTATGGTGAACAATTAAGAGAAAAGAGTTTCTCTCACTCTCTCAACCCTAGCCGCCCCCCCCCCCCTGCTGGCATCAAGGAGATTTTAGCCAGCCCTTGTTCTCCTCTTTTGTTAGTTCATTCAATCCTTCTCTAGTGTGGATTACTCATTGGAAGTGTTCAATTTTGGACACTATGGTTTGTGACAACTTAGTGAGAAGGAAAATTAACTGTTCAACAAAAATCAAAGGTGATTTTTCATATTCTCATTAATATGTATGCTGCAAATTCATGGCAAGATTAGATATATTGGTAAAAAATTTTAAATTTCGCTTATGTATGAGATGCATGTAACCAATAATTCCCAACATGGTAACAGAGCCAGGTTTTGCCATGAATCTACAATTCTATATTTTGTGGAATAGTTTTTATTTTTGAGTTATTTATTTCATGAACTATAAAATATCAGATTTGATTGTTCATTAATGAGAAATATTTATTTCTGTATGTATGTGATCAAATATATATAACGAAAAATAAACATGATTCTTTTGATAAAAGAACCATTGAGAATGGCATGTAGGGTTTTATTTTTCAATAAAGTTTAGGGGCTGTTCTAAATTAATTTTTTTATTGATCTACTCTATGATCATTTTAATGATAATTTATGTGTTTAATATGTGATATAAATCCATAAGATCAAACAAAATTAAAATTGAACAATTTTTGCATGAAAACTAGTTTAGTCGAAAAGTTTGATAAATTGGTGTTCTTCATGTGTTCTTGTATGTTATTGGTGTGTTCATGTTTAGAACGATTTTTAATCTTCTAAATCTGATATATCTGATATATTAATGTGTTTTTAATTAATTGGATTAATTAAAATGGACCTTAAATTAATTGGATTAATTTTAATTCATTAAAACCACTTAATGGGCTTAACTATGTTTACGACCTTGATTTAAATTAGTGAATGACTTGGTGGGCCTAAGGAGTTGATTTAAATTAAATATTATAAACTAAAATTAAGTTTATTAATGGGTTTTAAGGGCTAGAGTGGGCTTGGCTCATTCCAAAAGGCTTAAATGGTCTAATAGACAAAAAACTAGTTTATGTGTGAATACATCTTAGGGTTTATTGTGTGGGTTTTGGCCTACCCTTTTTTTAAGCCCAAAATTAATTTTTTTAATTATTTAATATAAATAATTAATTGATAATTAATTAATAATTAAGGCAAGAACACAAACATTATTAAAATAACTCAAAAATATGTTTTAAGAGTTGAAACAAAGTTAGTAATCCATTATATGTTTTACTTTATGCATTAGAAATGCATATAAGGGTGTATGATTGGCATGATGGATAGTTATGGACAAAGCCCAATGTGATTGAGCATAATGTATGTTTCGGTCCAATAAGAACTTTCATGTCCCGGTCACCTGTTTTTGGTTTGTATTTCTTTTCAAATTGTAATATTTAATTAGATTACATAGATTAGAATTAGAGATAGAGATGGGGACCACTATCAAGGAAAAAGATGGGCCAGATGGAGATCCAACAAGTTTGAAGATAATGTAATTATTTTTACTTGTTTGAATCATGCATATTACCTAGGTTTGACCTTTTGATTTTCCTTTTGGCTCGGTGAAATCAATGTAGTAATGTTTGATAAGTGTGAGTTATGTATAGTTTTTAACGTGTTTTAAGTATTGTTATTTAGTTAATTTAGTGTAATTTTGGTTAAATTAGAGTTAAATTGTTAATTTGTATGTTTTTGGAAGTTAATCCAACATTTTGGGTGTTTTTCAGGCTTAATTTGCTAAAAAATGGTTTAATTGCAAAAAGGCAAGAGATTGAGGTCAAAACTGTAAAAATGAGAAATTAAAGCGAGAAAGTAAGCGTGGAGTCCAGAAGGTTTTCATGTGACCACATGAACAATATAAAGAGAGGAACCTGTGGTCACGTAAAGGTTGATTAGTAAATGTTACATGGCCATGTGAGATTGAATAAAGATGAAGGCGTGGCTGTGTGTTCTCAATAAGCAAAAGATGCGTGGCCATGTGAAAGAGATGAAGAAAAATCCCTTGGCCACGTGAGAATAAATGAAGAAAAACACATAGAGAAGGCGTGACCACGTGAAAATTAAAGAAGGATTACATGTGGCCGTGTGTCCCTCTTACTGCTTTAGGCGTGCCCACATGTTACTTAACGAAGGAATGGCCCGTGGCCAGATGCAAACTCTCCCATTTGACAAAGGATTTTTCAAAGTTGCCATTTAAGAAGAAGTTGCTTCCTATTTTATTTTTGGAGTTTGAGAAGGATTCTACTGCATCTTTGGCCTATAATTTGGAATCTGAAGCACCATAGAATGGGATCAATCTTTCAATTAAGAAAATTATCTTCTTAGTTCTTTTATGTAGTTTTTTGTTTTTATTATTTTCTTCAAAGCTTTGTTTTAGTTTTAGCATGTCTAGTGAGTAGTTTTCATCATCATGAGCACATCAAACATTAATATACGATCAATCATGGATAACAAGTTGGTTGACAGCAACTATTCTGACTGGATTAGGCAAATGAGAATTGTTCTGAGAGATGAAAAGATCCATTATGTTTTGGATAAAGATCCACCATCACTTCCATCAGATGATGCTGTTTATGAGATCAAGGGCGCTTATCGAAAATACATGGAGGATAGTGAAGCAGCAGCATGTCTGATGCTGGTTGCTATGTCATAAGAGCTTCAGAAGCAACATGAGATAATGGATGCTAGAACCATCATTTTGCATCTAGAAGAGCTATATTCGTCTCAGGCTAAAACTAAGCAATATGAGATTGCTTGAACTTTATTTAGCTGTAAAATGATGGAAGGCACTTCGGTTGCTACTCATGCATTGAAGATGTATGGATATATTGAGCATTTGAGTAGACTTGGCTATGTAATGGATAATGATCTATACATAGATTTAATCTTATACTGGTTTGCTCCAAGTTATGCACATTTCATGCTTAACTTCAACATGAACAAGATCTAAGTAACCATTCCTGAGTTAATCAACATGCTAAAAAATAACTGATGGATCCTTCAAAAAGGATCCAAAAAGTATCATGGTTGTCACTTTTGCTAAAGGCAAAAAGCAGAAGAAAAAGAAGATAACAAAGGCGCAGCCAAAGAATGGTGGGATCTACAAGAAGAATGTTGCCAAGAAAGAGAATTCCAAACGAACTTGCTTCCACTATGGAAAGGATGGTTAATGGAAGCATAACTGTAAGGCCTATCTAGATTCTATCAAGGAGAAGAAGCAAGTTGATGCTTTTACTTTAGGTATTCATATGATTGAAATTAATAATTATTTTGTTGCTTTTAAATAATCTTTGGTATTAGATACTGGATGTGGATCTCATTTATGTAATGATCTACAGGGGCTTAGAAGCATTAGAAGAGTTGGAAGGGCAGAAATATATCTACAGTCAGCCACTCGAAAAAAATCTCTACAATAGTTGTGGGGACTTACCATTTGCCTCTTCCAAGTGTATTGAAACTGGAGTTAAATAATTGTTATTATGTTCCAGCATTGTCCAAAAGTATTATTTCTTTCAGTTGTTTATTGAATGATTATTACATTTCTTTAAAGGACAAGTTTTGTTACATTTTTAAGAACAATATATTTAATGCAAAAGCTATAATTGAGAATGGTATATTTGTTCTTCACTTAATTAAAGAAGTGTATAATATGGATACCAAGAGAATGAAACAAGATAATCTAAATACCTCATATTTATGGCATTATCGTTTAGGCCATATAAATGCGAAATGCATGACCAAATTACACAAGTCAGATGATTTGGGATCATTTGATTATAAATCATTTGACGAATGTGAATCTTGTTTATTGAGAAAAATGACAAAAGTTCCCTTTATTGGTAAAGGAGAACGAGCTAAGATGTATGTGGTCTTAATGGCTTTAAACAAGAACAACTATAGAAAAGACTTGAAGGACTTGCTGTAATTTTTGTATAACTTGGGTTACAAAACTCTAATTGAGTTCATTCCAATTGGAAATCTTAAATAAGACTTATACCTACATTTTTGTAGAAGAACCCTAAGGTTGGTTTTGATTATTTATAGCTTTAAACTTTGATAGATGCTAAAAGTGAATTTCAGTTAATGTTAGTGGATAGTTTGTAGTCATTTGAGCATAATTGTTTGTATAGTTGTTCAATAGATATGAAGCCACTTTCTTGTTAAACTATACTTATATGTCTAGAATTTATGTGTGGAAAGCATAAATTGATTTTATATCTATTGACGTTATAAGTTAACTTGAATCTAGAATAGTTGATAGTACAATTTATAGAAACAATTCTTAGTATTTTTTGCAATATCTTTAGATTTAGATATGATAATTGGAAAATTCTAGTTGGGTTATAAAATATACTCCCATATCTACCTTTTCTATGAAGAAAACAAAGTCTAAATATGCCTCTAAGCCTACCTAAACTTAATATGAAAACCAAAATCCTGTGTTACCTAATAAAATGAACAGCCCTTAGTAATTTTCATATATCTTAAGTTTTAGAAATGACATTGCAATGATTCTTGATTTTTTAGAAACTAGAAAATAGAAGAACAAAGTTGTAGAAGACCATTTTTGCTGAAAATACCGTTTTGAAGGTCAAAAATTGCTCATAAGTTAAACATAGAAACCAGTTGGTACCCTATCAGGACTCGAACAACTGTCAAGACTCATGACAGTGTGCTCTATGTCACAACTTAAATAAAGGACATGAGTTGTGATGCCCATTTATCCAAGTCGTACTATCCATCCCATTTGATCATCTTAAGCCTATAAATTAATTCTAAAGAATTTTTAGACCTTCCTAAACACTTTTAATGCATTGGAGGCAAAAAGATAAAGGTTTTAAACAAGATTAATATGTGATATCCATGTCCCAAAGTGTTATAAAGCATATTTAAACCTTCCTAAACAATATAAAGCATATCTTGATATAGAGACAATACATAATGAGGGATACATACATACACCATTTGTTGATATCATGGTATAGAGTAATTGGCATGATCAAAGGTTGAAATGAGTACATAGAAATTGTAAGCTAAGGTAAATTAGTATTTACCATAAATATATGATTTCATAAATATGGTATGATGTGATGATTATTTTACATGCCTATATGTTGTTATGCAAAATGCATAGTCACAAGGAAAATATGAGCAAATTGTATAACTTGTTTTATGAATTGTGTATATATGTTATTTCATGAGAGAACATATACTTTTACAAGATTATGTACATGTGTAAATTGTATACTATAAGTACAGTCTTGATGTATGAAATGAACATGAACATAGTATTGCTTGCAATAGAGTTCAAATGTGGATAGATAGGCGCCTATAGGGCTATGACTCGATCATGACTCAAGGCCATGAGTCATGCCTGGTTCATCCAGTAGCTACTCAAACAGCACTATGGCTACTCTAAAAACATATAAGCATCGCTTTAGGCCTTAAACATGCATAAAAATGGCTTTAAGCTTCTTAAAACTAATTTAAATGGACAAAATATCCACTAAAACGATTAAAAACAATTAATTCAATAAAGCACCATGTAAGAGCATTCATACAAAAGAGAGAAACAAGTATGCCAAAATCCATAAATCTTCACATAAACTCATATATGAGACATAATTAATGCATGAAACTTAAATATACACATTCATATGTGTTAGAGAGTATGCCCTAGAGCCCATGTAATAGGAATGTTTTTCATATGTATGAAATTTATATTCTTAATAAAAGGCATCATTCATTTATTAATGCTGTGTTTGAATACATGAGTTTGTAAATCTTAAATTAATAAATGAAGTCCTAGATATTATAAACACAGTGCAAAGGCAATCATGAAAGTGTTCATGATGTGAGATGTCTATCGCATGCAAATGTGTTAATATCTAAATATCCCTAGTCATAGAATTAACAAGATAGGACATTGTTAATTCGGACAGACTAGCACATGTTATGCTTCTTGAATGGTTCAAGCAATGGTTCTCATAATTGTGATTATGGATGATAATCAATGCTAACATGTGGATGCTTGTTAGAGGAACAAGTTCATTGGAGACCTGCAAAGAGAATCCTCATATGGATATTAAATCTATGTCAGTGAGGAATCTCTTCATAGCGGTTGTGCAAGTATCCTTAGACTTGAGATCACCAAAGTTATCTTAAGTAGCAAGTGGTATACTTTGACTCCATAACTGATTACTTCCAACTGGGAGTGAACATAGTTAGGAGATTGGGTATATCATGACCTACTTGAAGATAGTTGAGTGATTGACAAAGGATTCACCATCCCAGATTTAACAAGGGAAGTTATCTCACATGATTCTATAATTACCTTGTTCAGTGAATCTTTGGCCAGAGTAATATGCCGAGGTGGATGGAGATCCATGAAGGGCATTTTAGGAACAATGGTTAAATTAATAGAACATACATAATTAGATTTATATGAGTTGACAGAAATCCATACTCAGAATCTAATTGAGATAAGAGTGGTGAAAGGAGTAATTGCACGGTAACTGTTTTTATGGAAGGGTACAGTCAAACCACATGACTTTCCTGACATTTGGGTAGTCATGATGCCTAGCTAGAGGCCAATCATGACTTGTATAATGATGTATCAAAATATCAATAGAGATTGATAAAATGATTTAAAGGAGTTTAAATCATGTGAGTTTTGAATAGAACTCACAATTATATATTATACTGCCAACATGGACAGGAACCCAATAGGTCACACACATATAGAGAAAAGGATAAAATGGTAAAAGGACAAGGATAATAATATTTGATATTATTATAAAGGTAGAGAGGAGAATATGATAATAATTAATTAAAGAGTTTAATTAATTATGATCAAATAAAATTGTCCGCGGAACTTTTGAGAAATGTTCTGTAAATTGGACCTAAATGAAATAATGTATTTCATGATTAATTATTATTATCTTATAAGTGTTATAAGACTACTATAAGTGTTATAGGACTGATATAATAATTAATAGGACCATTGGAGAAATTATAGAGGGCCAAAGGAATGAAGAAGTTGGAGGAAGCCCTCCAAAAGAGGGCTACACGCCAACTCCATACAGAAGGGCTTAGAGGGCTTTTTCTTGGTCCAAATTAATTTATATATGTTACATAAGTGTTATGGAACTCACATATTTAATTTGGTTGGATTTGGAATCCATTTGGGTATTTAAATCCAATTAGATGCACAAAGGGCCTAGTTTGTGGATTTTGTGCATGGTCTTTTATGAAAAGATTTAATTTGGATTTATAAAGCCCAAATGATTATAATTAATTCCAGAAGCCCAATTAATAATTCTCCAGCAATTTTAAAGAGCCCAATCTCATTAAGGAGTTGGAATTTTAACCTAACTATAAAAGGCCAACTAATGAGAATTAGGGTTAAGTGATTAAAACAAAAGGAAAGTCTTTTTCTCTTAATTCTCTCTCCACTTTTGCGCCACTTCCCAAGCTAGCTCTTGGGAATTTCGGCCAGCCCTAGTTGAACACCAATTTGTTGGTTCAATTTACCCCTCTCTAGTGTGGATTACTCATTGGAGGTGTTCGATTTTGGACACTGTGGTTTGCGACAACCCGGTGCGAAGTAAAATCAACTGTTCAACAAAAATCAAAGGTGATTTTTCTTATTCTCATATAGTTATATTGTGTATTCATGGCAAGATCAGATCATATGGTTAAAAATTTTAAAATTCCGCTCATGTATATGATGCATGTAACCATAAAAAATCCAACATGGTATCAGAGCCACGGTTTTACCATGGATATACAATTCTATATTTTTCTGCGGAATAAGTTTTGTTTTGTTTTGAGTTATTTATTTCATGAACTTTAAAATATTAGATTTGATTGTTCATGAATTAGAAATATTGATTTCTGGTTGTATGTGTGATCAAATAAATTTGGTGGAAACAAAAACGAATTTTTTGAAGCATTTTGATTTGGGTTTGGTGTGAAACCCTAGGTAATGTGGGGGCTGTTCTAATTTAATTTCTTATGGATCCATTTAAAAATCATTTAGATGATATTTTATGTGTTTAATATGTGATATTAAGCCATAGGATAGAACGGAATTAAAATCGAACAAGTTTTGCATGAAAACTAGTTTTGTCGAAAAGTTCGATAAATTGGTGTTCTTCGTGTGTTCTTGATGTGTTCTTGGTTAGAACGACTTTTGATCTTCTAAATATGATATATATGATATATTAAGGTGTTTTTAATTAATTGGATTAATTAAAATGGGCTTTAAATTAATTTGATTAATTTTAATTCATTAAAACCACTTAATGGGCTTAATTATGTTTACGGACTTGGTTTAAATTAGTAAATGACTTGGTAGGCCCAAGGAGCTGATTTAAATTAACTATTATAAACATTAATTAAGTTTATTAATGGGTTTTAAGGGCTGGAGTGGGCTTGGCTCATTCCAAAAGGCCCAAATGGTCCAAATGACACAAAACTGGTTTGTGTGTGAACACACTTAGGGTTTTTCTTCTGTGGGTTTCGGCCTACACTTATTTAAGCCCAAAATTGATTCTTTTAATTATTTAATATGATTAATTAATTAAATAATCAATTTATAATTAATTAATAATTAATTTGATTGATTATTAAGGCAAGAACAAATTCATGCAAAAAGGTTTCCTAAAATGAAAGTTTCCAAAATGGAAAAAGTTTCCTAATTTGATCACATCATTAAAATAACTCAAAATATAGTTTCAAAGGTTGAAAAAAAGTTAGTAATCCATTTCTTTATGCATTAGAAAGGCATATAAGGGTGAATTATTGGCATGATGGTTAGTTATGGACAAAGCCCAATGTGATTGAGCATAATGCATGTTTTGGCCCAATGAGGACTTTCATGTCCCGGCCACTTGTTTTTGGTTTGTATTTGATTTCAAATTGTAATATGTAATTAGATTACTTAGATTAGAATTAGAAATAGAGATGGAGACCATTTTCAAGGAGCAAGATGGGCCGGATGGAGATCCAACAAGCTTGAAGAAAATGTAATTATTTTTCTTGTTTGAATCATGCATACTACCTAGGTGTGACCTTTTGATTTCTCTCTTGGCTCGGGGAAATCAATGTAGTGAAGTCCATAACTATACCATATTTGTATGCTTATATTTATGTGATAGATATAGGATGCATACCAATGTATGCCAACCATGTATGATGAGACTTAATTAACTAAAACCCTCAAACAAATACTAAGGTATATAAGCCTTCCATTAATTTGAGGAGAACCAGAGTTCCTTATAGTGTGGGTTGTTGACCATAGTCAAGCTCACATTATATCGAATATGTTCAAATCTAATTAAATGGGTCATCTTAGCTAGCCCATTAGTTTGTTGACCACAGTCAAGGCTAATGGTTCTAGAGGCAAGATTAGGGAATGCATATATGATATGCATGCATCAAGAGTTGATAACCTAATGATCCAATAGTTGTGTAGAGACACAATTGGTATAAAGATACCTACCTTTCGAGGGTATGGAATTTGGCTTGTTGACCACAGTCAAGGTCAAATTACATATCAAGGATTGGATATTGGCCCACTAAGAAAACCATCGGGTTTTCTCGGATTATATAGTGAGGGCTATTAATTCGCAATAAAATAGTGGGAGTAAATGGATTAATTAAAGACCTTATTAATGCATATATATATATATGAACATACTCTCATATCTTTTCTTTTTCACATCTAGGTCATCATCATGAGCACATCAAACATTAACATACGATCAATCTTGGATAACAAGCTGGTTGGCAACAACTATTCTGACTGGATCAGGCAAGTGAGAATTGTTCTCAGAGCTGAAAAGATCCACTATGTCTTGGATACAGATCCACCACCACGTCCATCAGATGATGCCATTGATGAGATCAAAGGCATTTATCGAAAATACATGGAGGATAGTGAAACAGCAGCATGTCTGATGCTGGGTGCTATGTCCTCGGAGCTTCAGAAGCAACATGAAATGATGGATGCTAGAACCATCGTTTTGCATCTAGAGGAGCTTTATTCTTCTCAGGCTAGAACTGAGCAATATGAGATTGCTCGAGCTCTATTTAGTTGCAAAATGGTGGAAGGCACTTCAGCTGCTGCTCATGCATTGAAGATGTATGGGTATATTGAGCATTTGAGTAGACTTGGCTATGTTATGGATAATGATCTATACATAGATTTAATCTTGTACTCATTGGCTCCAAGTTATGCACCTTTCGTGCTTAACTTCAACATGAACAAGATCCAAGTATCCATTCCTGAGTTAATCAATATGCTCAAGACAGCTGATGGATCATTTAAGAAGGATCCAAAAAGTGTCATGGTTGTCACTTCTGCTAAAGGCAAGAAGCAGAAGAAGAAAAAGATAACAAAGGCGCAGCCAAAGAATGGTGGGATCTCTAAGAAGAAGGTTGCCAAGAAAGAGAATCCCAAAGGAACTTGCTTCCATTGTGGAAAGGATGGTCATTGGAAGCGTAACTGCAAGGCCTATCTAGATTCTCTCAAGGAGAAGAAGCAAGCTGATGCTTCTACTTCAGGTATTCATATGATTGAAATTAATACTTATTCTATTGCTTCAAAACAATCTTGGGTATTAGATACCGAATGTGGATCTCATTTATGTAATGATCTACAGGGGCTTAGAAGCTTTAGAAGAGTTGGAAAGGCAGAGATATGTTTGCAGTCAGCTACTGGACAAAACATCTCTACAACAGTTGTGGGGACTTACTATTTGCCTCTTCCTAGTGGATTAGTACTGGAATTAAATAATTGTTATTATGTTCCAGCTTTGTCCAAGAGTATTATTTCTTTCAGTTGTTTAATGAATGATTATGATATTTCTTTAAAGGACAAATGTTGTTACATTTTTAAGAACAATATATTTTATGCAAAAGCTATCATTGAGAATGGTATATTTGTTCTTGATTTAATTAAAGAAGTACATAATGTGGATACCAAGAGAATAAAACATGATAATCTAAATACCTCATACTTATGGCATTGTCGTTTAGGCCACATAAATGAAAAACGCATGACCAAATTGCACAAGTCAGGTGATTTGGGATCATTTGATTATGAATTATTTGATACATGCGAATCTTGTTTATTAGGAAAAATGACAAAAGCTCCCTTTATTGGTAAAGGAGAACGAGCTAAAATGGTTTTGGACTTAATACATTCGGATGTATGTGGTCCAATGACTACACATGCTAGAGGAGGTTACTCCTACTTCATTACTTTCATAGATGATTATTCCAGGTTTGGATATATCTATCTAATGAAATATAAGTCTGAAGCATTTGAAAAGTTCAAAGAATTCAGAAATGAAGTAGAGAAACAACTTGGCAAAAGTATTAAAACACTTAGATCAGATCGAGGTGGAGAATACTTAAGTCAAGAGTTTCAGGATTATCTTAGAGATAATGGGATTTTATCTCAATGGACTCCTCCATATACACCACAACACAATGGTGTATCCGAAAGGAGGAATCGAACACTATTAGATATGGTTCGATCAATGATGAGCCGAGCGGACTTGCCTAAGTCCTTTTGGGGGTATGCACTAGAAACTGCTGTTTATGTGTTAAATAGAGTTCCTAGTAAATCGGTTGATGTTACTCCATATGAGATGTGGAATAACAAGAAACCCATGCTTTCTCATATGAAAGTATGGGGTTGTCCTGCTTATGTGAAGAGGACAATGTCAGACAAACTGGATGTTAAGTCTGACAAATGTTTATTTGTGGGATATCCAAAAGAAACGTTTGGATATTATTTCTATCATCCCTTAGAACAAAAGGTGTTTGTTTCAAGGCATGCTGTCTTCTTAGAAAGAGAATTTCTCCTACGAGAGGACAGTGGGAGTAAAATTGAGCTTGGTGAAGTTCAAGACCCACAAATAGAAGATGATCAATCGATTGAACCTGAAACTGAATTTCATAATGATGAAATCACAGTTGAACCTGATTATACACAAAATCCTAGAAGATCTACTAGGATGCGTTCTATCCCTGTGAGATATGGATTTCACATTGATTCGGATAGAGGCATAACTGTAGTAGAGGACAATGAGCCTACAAGCTATCAAGAAGTTTTGAACAGTTCAGAACGTGATTTATGGCTTAAGGCTATGCAGTCCGAAATGGACTCCATGTATGAGAATAAAGTATGGACTTTAACTCAACCACCTGAAGGGATAAAACCCATAGGGTGCAAATGGGTCTTCAAAAAGAAGACTGACATGGAAGGTAATATAGTTACCTATAAAGCTTGCTTAGTAGCAAAAGGTTATCGTCAAAAAGAAGGTATTGACTATGACGAAACTTTTTCTCCTGTAGCGATGCTTAAGTCTATAAGAATACTTTTAGCCATTGCAGCTCATTATGATTATGAGATTTGGCAGATGGATGTGAAGACAGCTTTCCTTAATGGAAATCTTACCGAGGATGTGTATATGACACAACCAGAAGGATTCACATCAGGAAATGGCGAAAAGGTATGCAAGCTTCAAAGATCCATTTATGGATTGAAGCAAGCCTCTAGGAGTTAGAACATACGATTCAATGAGACAGTCAAAGAGTTTGGTTTCTCACAGAATGAAGATGAACCTTGTGTGTATAAAAGGGTCAGTGGGAGTGCAATTGTCTTCCTAGTTCTATATGTAGATGACATATTGATCATGGGAAATGACATTTCTCTTCTCCAATCTGTTAAAATATGGTTATCCAAGCAATTCTCCATGAAAGACCTTGGAGAAGCATCCTATATTCTGGGAATAAGGATCTATAGAGATAGATCCAATAGGTTGCTAGGTCTTTCTCAAAGTACATATATAGATAAAGTATTGAAGAGGTTCAATATGGATCTCTCTAAGAAAGGGTTTATACCCATGGTGCATGGGAAACACCTTTCTAAGTCTATGTGTCCACAGACACTGGAGGATAGAGAGAGCATGAATAGAATACCATATGCATCTACAATTGGTTCTATCATGTATGCTATGTTATGTACACGTCCAGATGTAGCATTTGCTTTGAGTGTCACAAGCAGATTCCAATCTAATTTTGGAGAGGAACATTGGGCAGCTGTCAAGAATATTCTTAAGTACTTGAGAAGGACTAAGGATGTATTCTTGGTATATGGAGAGGGCAGTTTGGAAGTAAACGGGTATACAGATGCCAGCTTCCAATCTGACAAAGATGATTGTAAATCACAATCTGGTTATGTGTTCATAATGGGAGGAGGAGCAGTTAGTTGGAAAAGTTCCAAACAAGAAACAACTGCTGATTCCACGACAGAAGCTGAGTACATTGCTGCTTCAGAAGCAGCCAAAGAAGCAGTCTGGATCAAAAAGTTCATAACCGAACTAGGAGTGGTGCCTAGCATTGTTGATCCGATTCCTTTATATTGTGACAACAATGGAGCCATTGTGCAAGCAAAGGAACCACGGTCTCATTAGCGATCCAAGCATGTTCTCAGACGCTACCATCTCATAAGGGAAATAGTAGCTAGAAATGATGTGAAAATAGAAAGGGTTCCCACGGATGACAATGTGGCGGATCCCCTCACTAAAGCACTTTCCCAGATAAAGCATGATCACCATATAAATAGCATGGGTCTAAGACATATGAGTGATTGGCTCTAGTGCAAGTGGGAGATTGTTAGAGAGTATGCCCTAGAGCCCATGTAATAGGAATGTTTTTCATATGTATGAAATTTATATTCTTAATAAAAGGCATCATTCATTTATTAATGCTGTGTTTGAATACATGAGTTTGTAAATCTTAAATTAATAAATGAAGTCCTAGATATTATAAACACAGTGCAAAGGCAATCATGAAAGTGTTCATGATGTGAGATGTCTATCGCATGCAAATGTGTTAATATCTAAATATCTCTAGTCATAGAATTAACAAGATAGGACATTGTTAATTCGGACAGACTAGCACATGTTATGCTTCTTGAATGGTTCAAGCAATGGTTCTCATAATTGTGATTATGGATGATAATCAATGCTAACATGTGGATGCTTGTTAGAGGAACAAGTTCATTGGAGACCTGCAAAGAGAATCCTCATATGGATATTAAATCTATGTCAGTGAGGAATCTCTTCATAGCGGTTGTGCAAGTATCCTTAGACTTGAGATCACCAAAGTTATCTTAAGTAGCAAGTGGTATACTTTAACTCCATAACTGATTACTTCCAACTGGGAGTGAACATAGTTAGGAGATTGGGTATATCATGACCTACTTGAAGATAGTTGAGTGATTGACAAAGGATTCACCATCCCAGATTTAACAAGGGAAGTTATCTCACATGATTCTATAATTACCTTGTTCAGTGAATCTCTGGCCAGAGTAATATGCCGAGGTGGATGGAGATCCATGAAGGGCATTTTAGGAACAATGGTTAAATTAATAGAACATACATAATTAGATTTATATGAGTTGACAGAAATCCATACTCAGAATCTAATTGAGATAAGAGTGGTGAAAGGAGTAATTGCACGGTAACTGTTTTTATGGAAGGGTACAGTCAAACCACATGACTTTCCTGACATTTAGGTAGTCATGATGCCTAGCTAGAGGCCAATCATGACTTGTATAATGATGTATCAAAATATCAATAGAGATTGATAAAATGATTTAAAGGAGTTTAAATCATGTGAGTTTTGAATAGAACTCACAATTATATATTATACTGCCAACATGGACAGGAACCCAATAGGTCACACACATATAGAGAAAAGGGTAAAATGGTAAAATGACAAGGATAATAATATTTGATATTATTATAAAGGTAGAGAGGAGAATATGATAATAATTAATTAAAGAGTTTAATTAATTATGATCAAATAAAATTGTCCGCGGAACTTTTGAGAAATGTTCTGTAAATTGGACCTAAATGAAATAATGTATTTCATGATTAATTATTATTATCTTATAAGTGTTATAAGACTACTATAAGTGTTATAGGACTGATATAATAATTAATAGGACCATTGGAGAAATTATAGAGGGCCAAAGGAATGAAGAAGTTGGAGGAAGCCCTCCAAAAGAGGGCTACACGCCAACTCCATACAGAAGGGCTTAGAGGGCTTTTTCTTGGTCCAAATTAATTTATATATGTTACATAAGTGTTATGGAACTCACATATTTAATTTGGTTGGATTTGGAATCCATTTGGGTATTTAAATCCAATTAGATGCACAAAGGGCCTAGTTTGTGGATTTTGTGCATGGTCTTTTATGAAAAGATTTAATTTGGATTTATAAAGCCCAAATGATTATAATTAATTCCAGAAGCCCAATTAATAATTCTCCAGCAATTTTAAAGAGCCCAATCTCATTAAGGAGTTGGAATTTTAACCTAACTATAAAAGGCCAACTAATGAGAATTATGGTTAAGTGATTAAAACAAAAGGAAAGTCTTTTTCTCTTAATTCTCTCTCCACTTTTGCGCCACTTCCCAAGCTAGCTCTTGGGAATTTCGGCCAGCCCTAGTTGAACACCAATTTGTTGGTTCAATTTACCCCTCTCTAGTGTGGATTACTCATTGGAGGTGTTCGATTTTGGACACTGTGGTTTGCGACAACCCGGTGCGAAGTAAAATCAACTGTTCAACAAAAATCAAAGGTGATTTTTCTTATTCTCATATAGTTATATTGTGTATTCATGGCAAGATCAGATCATATGGTTAAAAATTTTAAAATTTCGCTCATGTATATGATGCATGTAACCATAAAAAATCCAACAATATGCCCTCAAAATATTCATTTCAACAAAGTGAATAAAAATAACATATATCATGAAAAAGAAACTAAAAACAAAGCAATGAAAGAGCTATAAAAAACACACAAAAGAAGTATGTATAAGAGCAAAACCTATATATCTATATATGACCAATACTTTTGCCGCTTACATAACCATCAATAGAGAAATTCTAAAAACTAGTGTTACTATAGTCTTAGCCTTTTTCTACTTTTGCTTTCTTCATTTTTCTTTGAAAACCAAGTAAAAACCTGAGTTTGTTATTTTTTTTTTCTTATTCTTCTATCTCTATCTCTTTAAATTCTTCTCCCCTCAAAAGGATTAATTCCTCCCTTATTTAAAAATCATCATTAGCATTAAATGTTGAGGATTGATTTGAGGACACAATCATAACCCTAATCAAATTATTGTTAATTAATGAGAACTATTGTTAATTAAGGCAAAATTGAATTATTTTTCAATTATTGAGGTTAAGTCCTAAGAAGGGTATTTTGGTAATTTCAGCATGTAAGTATGTGAGTTAAGTTAAATTATAAAAAGAGAAAAGGATACAATTGGAGTGAATTAGAAAGTATTGGGGTTAAGTTTGAAGGAATTGAAATCATGGGAGTTTAATTGTGCTTAGGGGCATTATGGGGATTTACTTGGGAAGATAGTTTCCCCATTCATTTATTATGGGACTCTTAAAGAGATGAGGGATCAGCGATCTCTCTCTCTCTCAGCTACAGGATTGAAGAAGAAAAACCTAGGGTTTTGGGTGTTTTAACCTCATAAAGAAGAATAAGGGATTTAAGAGTAAAAAGGATGGATCAAGAGAAGTGAGGGAGGTTTGAAGCATCAAAGGCCAGGTATGGGAATTACTGTGATTTTGTTATCTGTGGATTGATTTATAGAGATTAGGGTTATGTTGTTTGAATTCTTAAATGAGCAATGAAAGATTATTTGTTTTAAGATGAGTAAGGAAGGATTGTTTGTTTTAAAATAAGTTTTAAAGATTGTTTGGCTTATGGGATTATTTCTGTTTACGTTTGAATGGAGATTAGATCGATCTGTTTCTATTTCTGGTAACGTTCTTTCTTAGGGTTTCGAGTAGTGACGTTCTTCACAAGTCGTGAACTTCTTCATGAGTTGTGACTAAGTCATGAAGTCTATTACGAGTCATGCACCTCTTGCCTTCACTCGTGAACTTCTTCATGAGTCGTGAACCTTACCCATTTTTCTTCACTTGTGAACCTTTTCATGAGTCATGAAGTTATCCTTTTATCTCTTAACTGAACTTCTTCACAAAACGTAAATATCATTCCTTTTCTTCACTTGTGAGTCCCTTCATGAGTTAAGCATTCCTTCACAACTCATGAACCTAGTTTTGGCCATCTATTGACTCGTGAATGACTTTACGAGTCATGAAATTTTGTCCCGCCCGTGAATACCTTCACAAGTCGTGCACTACCACTTGGCTATTTTCATCATGAAAAGCCCAGCCATTTTTGCATTCTCTTTTCAAATAGTTCTTCACCCAAGCTGCAAAATCATTCATTAGCTTATGAACCAACAACGTGGGTTGTATAATTGAGATAAATAAGTTAACCACAAGTAATGTTGTCCTGCAAAGTCATTATGAGGTATGTACTAGGTCAAGGGATGATTCTGTCTAAATATTGTGATTTAACCTAGTTGTAATAAGATAATAGTTGCAAGGTTGCCAATCTAAGATAAAAAGAATGGGCCAATATGACTTATGTTTAATTATGAAACGTAGAAGCTTGAATGCCATCGAAGTCATAAGAAGAATTATGATTAGCATTGAGGTATAAGAACCTACTTACCTGTTTGTTCATCCCTATACTGTATTATGATTAACTCATGCCCGTCAGTAGTGTACTAATGACAAAAATAACATGATCACACATACCCCAAATAAGTATAAAATGTCACAAGATGAAAATACAAGTAAGACGAACGAAGTATATATATATATATTTATATATCTGAAAATATTAAGGTGTATAACTTATTGTCTCTAATCTGATAAACCCTAAAAGAGAATTAAGTGATTGAATATGAACATGTGTTGACCTTAAGCTGTAAGAGAACTCATTTATTTTAGTATATGGACCATAAATGCTTGAGTGTTGCTATATATGTTTATGTCATAATGTGAATAATCATGAGAATAGGGAGCTATTCATAGCAAGCAGTAACAAGATACGTCATCGAGAACTATCCATGAGGTATGTAAGTATGTTGTACAGTTGATATGAGTAATTAAAGCATGTATTTTAATGATTTAAGCTGCATATATATTTATATGTACATGTGGGCACGCACAATGCTAATTATGAAAGATTACATATTATTATTTGTCTAAACTTGTAACCATCATGATATGAATGAAAGAAAGTCGATGCAACTATATGATCATATGATAGTATCCATGTGTATTGAAGCCTAGAGCTCAATGTTTGAAGTATAATATGAATGATATGCATTCTTTTATGGAAAATGGCTTTAAGCCAAATTATGTGCTAAGTAAAGAAGGATATGTTAAATTAAAGATGTTCTTAAGTGGTTAAGCGTGCGGGTCTTAGTTTAGTTATGGATTAGATAGGCATGCCTAAAGGGATACAGTCGCAGTTGTCATAGTTGACCCCGTTTGGTTCTTGTTCCTTAATGGAACCATCATTTGACCCCGTTTGGGTCCATAGTTTGTTCCTTGTTGGAATAATTGGTTGATCCTGTTTGGATCCATTGTTTGATATCTTTGAATATCCATAGTTTGATACCTTCGGATATCCATTGCTCCCATTATCCACCCTTCGAACTAGTACTTAGGCAGGCTATTAAAGATGATAAAAAGTACTAGAAATAAAGTGATATATATATATATATATAAATATATATATACTTATCGATTTCTTCACGTAATTAACAGAAGCATAATGAATGTCTTAATGTATTGTGTTGTTTTATCTTAAATTCCTTTTGGCTATATCTCTCTTTATGAAATGAAATGCCATGTTCATTATATTATGATTATAAGATACATATATCACCTCGACCATAAGGAAAGTTCCCGTGTGAGTAGAACTCCTTCAGTGGGTTCCACAGAGAATATATGGACCCTAAAATGTACAATATTGTACTAGAAATTACATGGACTATAACATGTACACTAAGTTTCATATACTCTGTTTATAAAATGCATACATATGAAATCGAGACCATATTTTATAATCATGATATGTAATGCTTGTTCTTTGTGATCACATGCAACTCTGCCAATCTGTTTAAATATATATAAATGTTTACACACATGTAGGTTTAATGATAACATTCATTTAACCAAGTGCAGTGCATGACATATAATGAAGATTGTAAGAGAATCAGGTTACCATGTTAAGATAACATAAAGGATGTAAAGTTTATGAAGCTAATTTGAGAATTGTTCTATATATGTGAAGTAAATATGCTTACTAAGACTACTTGTAGATGCTATATGATCTAAATACACCCTTATATTATGAATTAATGTTGAATGCCTATCTCGGGTGAAAAAAGTGATTTAATATGGTAAGTGGAAATCTTTTACCATTAATAACTATGATGTCTAGCCTCTTGATAAAAAGGATTATAAGATGTATATAAAGGTTTACACGCACATATGCATAATCATAACATTGACCTAACTAAATGTAACGTATTATATAAATTGGTGTTGTGAGAGGTTTAAGTTACCATGTTAAGATAATATTAAGGAACACATATACATGAAACAAGAGTGAGAATTGAGTTATTATAAGAAGAAATCATGTCTAACAATGAGAAAAGAGATGTTGTATGGCATAAGCACTTTCTTAAGCATTCCATATTGGTAAATTGAAGCAAGTCGAGCTTGTACGACCAATAATCATGATTTCTTGAGTTGTAAGAAGAAAGAATTATGAAATGTATGAATGATAATAGTTTTACATGAATAGTAAGCTAAAATCATGTTAGTGAATTAACTAGTCTAAGCCAGATCGAGCTAAGTCAAGTAAATACTCTAGATTAGTGTAACAGGGTATTCTTTGTTAAGGTTGAAGTCTTTCTCAAATGATCAGTGTAATATACTCATATGTTATTTGGTGTTATTAAAAAACAGGTTGTTTATATTTATGCATGATTATATGACTTAGGGAAAGAGCTTAGCACGAGTTTGTTTAATCGTGTAGGTTCGAGTTAAGCTCAAGAGGATCGGGCAAAAAGTGATTGCCTCGAGGATTTCAGGATTTTTGAAGGGCATTCCTGTTATGATTATTTTGTTATAGTATGTAATTATGGCTTGTTTTATTAATTATTATTATTTATGTCTGACCTTTAATAGGTTTATGATGATTGATGATTATCTATTGGTAGTGGATTAGGGTATTACAATTAACCTAAATAATGTAAGAAAGATTTTTATTAAAAAACTAATCCTATGTTTTGCCAAAAAAATTGCAATCCTAGAATAAAAGGTTTACTCAAAGCCTTGATTGGTGAGTCAAGAGCGTGACTAGAAGTTGTGCCTCTCAAAAAAGCCCAAAAAATCATTTGAAAATGAAAATAGGGTGAGTCACAAGCTTGGTCTGTGACTCGCTATAACACCCTCAATTCATTCATGATTTCCCTATACTATTTATGGTTACCAACAACATTACTTGGTTACTATTCAATTAGTGAAGATTTTGGCAGCATAATGGCTTATAGACCGTGCTACCCAAACCTACAAATTGGTAAAATAACACTCTTAAAATGCAACCTCTACCTCTAGTACACCTAACATTCATTGCACTTCTAATTCAATCATCAATCCACATCGCAATACAACTGTAAATTTCCATTAGCTTTCATAGCTCATTTGCATTCAATATACAACATTAATTACAATGTGACACAATCTCACATCAAATACATGGGTTGTCTAGTCTACGTGTCCATAAGTGCGTCATATGTACATGCCATTTAAATCCTTCTTCATTAAGTCCTCAATTACCTGTCCTTGTGCACAGTCAACAAACCATGCATTAAGCAACAATTTTGTACAGTGGTGGATACAATTACACAAAATTTCATTTAAATAAATAAATATATTATTATTATTATTATTATTATTATTATTATTATTATGATGTTTTTGTTGTTGTTGTTGTTGTTTTGTTATTATTGTTATTATTTTATTTTTCTATTTGTATATGTGGATTTTTTTAATTTCTGTCTAGTCCTTGTTGGCTTCATGTCATTACATGTTCATCTTTTTGGATGTGTGACTTTTGTTGCTTATAATTTTCACATTTATTTTACATTTATACCCCTACATTTTGTTTTAATTACACACTAGTTCGCTTAATGTAATTATTTTGTTCATCCCATTTTATTTGAATTTGTTCTGATTTCTTTGTAATTTGTAAACTTAACCTTACTGAGTATATTTTTTATATAACTCAATTTCAATATCATTATAATTTCTTTCCTTGCTAACTGAATAATATTTTACTGTATTTAATTCCTTTATTACTTTTAAATTATCCCATCCATTATGATATTCTCATTTAGGTTCTTACATTTATCAAATAACATTTAAATCTCATTAATTTTCTCAATATGGCATATAAGTACTATGTTTCCTTGAATTACCATTTAAATTCCTTTTCTAACTCAATCAACCTTTTTGCAGTCCCTTTGCTTGTAATTACTATTTTGCTCTATGATTCTCCTTTTTAATATTTTTCGCCATGAAATTGTATTTCCTTTCATTGTAGTCCTTAAATTTGCTTCCTTACCAAAATTACGGTCTCCTTACTATTTTTTCAACTTTTTTATTACATTACCGTTTTATTTTTAATTTACCAAATTTATTTAAATTTTCCTTATACCCTTCCTATCTGTAGATTTTTTTGTCTATTGACTAATTTATACTTATTTATTCTTTTGTATCTTTTATTTTATTTTGACTTTTCAATTTACGTTTTTGTTTCAATATTTCTTTATGATGTGGTAAATTAGCATTTTACCCATTTATAATTCTTTAAGCTAATTAAATCAATTTGATTCTCGTAATATTGTAATTTTGCTAGTTAATCCTTTTTATGCTTATTTTTCTTCCCTATTTCCAATTAATTATTACTAGAATGAAAATTTACAATTTAGTCCCTAAATTTTTTCTTTTATTATACCGAACTTCAGTTGACTTCATATTGGCCCTATTTTTCTTTAATCATTTTTGTATTCCTTTTCTTCATATTAAATCTTACAAAATTTCTACTTGAATGTAAAATTACAATTAGGTACCAAACTTTTTGTTTAACACGTTTGACCTTGTTTCACTTTAATTTTGACTCTTTTTGCTTCCTTTGACTTTTATTCCATTCTAAGTGGAAAATTTACACTTTGGTCCTCATGTTTCCTTATAAAGTGGTAAATTACATTTTAGTCCCTAAAATTTTCATTATTTACGACTTTTCCCTTTACACTTATTTGATCATTTTGACTTTTATAATCACCATATTAGTGTCAAATTACAAATTTACCCCTAATTTATTATTTAATTATATTTTTACCCCTTTTGAGTCTATTAATTATGTTTTTACCTTGTTTGTTGTTTATTCACATTTATGAACTCTATTATTCTCAATTTAGTATTTGGTCCCTATTTTTTAGCATAATTACAATTTTGCCTTTCTTAAATTATTAATTTCATTCCTCACATTATTTCTTATTTAATTAATTACTAATTACATCATTTTACATTGTCATCTTAAACTATTTCTAATTTTCCTTCAAATTTCTATGGTTACGTAATGTAATTTCCATAATAAAATTCAAAAATTAAATGAAATAGAGTGTAGTTTGTATCCACTAACCTTTTTATAGCTTGAAATCCTTAATTCATTCCTTTACCCTTCCTTATTTCTTCTTACTTTTATCTTTTCCTTTAATTCCCTCTTTTGTCCAAATTTAGTAAGAAAGAATTAGTGAGATTATGTTCTAAATTTTAACATCTAATTGCTACTAAATAATCATAATAAGGATGTTGTACAAGCCTATAATAAAATCCCTAATTAAAACTAACTAAAACTCAAGAATTCACATTTTTAGGGTTACTTTGTCTTACTAAAAATTCTCTATCTTCAAGTTTCTTTTTGCTCCAATTAAATTTCTAAAATGAAGAGGATGCTTTGTTATGTATTTGGTAAATTTTGGAATTGAGATATGGTGGGAGGAAAGAGAATTGAAGAAAAAATGGTGTAAATAACATAAGAATGGTGGTTCAAAATTTGCAAGGGAAAGGGATAAAATCTATTGATTTTTAGGGAGATTTAGAGACTTTTCTCAACTTCTCTATTTTTTCCTTTGGTGTGTAAAATGGGTGACCAAGATTTGATCATTTACTATTTGATCTAACAGTCGGGGCATTCGTATTTCAAAGTCAGAGATGAAATTCTTGGATTTATGAAAGATGAAAAGCTATAAAAGCATTTGCCATGGATGCTTTCATTAATCAAGACCAAAAGTTAGGGGTTTGAAGATGATTAGATATCGTCCTAGTCTCAACCATAAATGATGCCGATCAGGAATGTGCAACAAACCCTGACTTCTAAAAGGGATGCATTTATTAGATAAAAGGTCGATATGGGCTCTGCCTATTGTTCTAATGATTTATGATAAGTCGATGGATAACAAAACCATCATGCTAGCGATGCATCATTTAAATTTATGTCCTATCAACTTTTGATGGTAGGATAGAGGCCTACCATGGTGGTGACGGGTTATAAAGAATTAGGGCTTGATTTCGGAGGGGGAACTTGAGAAATAGCTACCACATCGAACGAAGGCAACATGCATAAACATTACCCAATCCTGACATTGGGAGGTGGTGACAATAAATAACAATACCGAGTTCTTTAAGTTTGGTAATTGGAATGAGTACAATCTAAATCCCTTAATGAGGTTCCATTAGAGGGTAAGTTTGCTGCCAGTAGCCGCAGTAATTCCAACTCAAATAGCATGTATTTAAGTTGTTGCAGTTAAAAAGCTTGTAGTTTGACCTTAGGTTGGGTCGACTGGTTTGCCTTACGGTGTGCACCTGTTGTCTCGTCCCTTTTATCGATAATGTGCTCTTGGACTTAACTCCTCAGATTATGCCTCTTACATTGTTACTTTGAAGAAATTAGAGTGCTCAAAGCGAGCCTATGCTCTGGATACATTAGCATGGGATAACATTATAGGATTTCGGTCCTATTCTATTGTCCTTTAGGATTAGAGTAATGATTCATGGGGACAGTTATAGGCATTCATGTTTCATATTCAGAGGTGAAATTTTTAGATTTATGAAAGATGAACAACTGCAAAAGCATTTTCCAAGGATGTTTTCATTAATCAAGAACAAAATTAGGGGGTTGAACATGATCAGATATCGTCCTAGTCTTAACCATAAATAATGCCAACCAGGGATCAATGGATGTGGCTTTTAGGATTCCATCAGCACCTTATGAGAAATCAAAGTCTTTTTGCTTCGGGTGGAGTATGGTTGCAAGGCTAAAACTTAAAGGAATTGATGGAAGGGAATCACTAGGAGTAGAGCCTACAGCTTAACTTGACTCAATACCAAAAAACTTACCAGGTCTAAAAGTAGTATGGAGTGACAAACTGAGAGCTCTTTCTTAATTCTATAAGTGGTGGTACATGGCCATTCTTAGTTGGTAGAATAATTTGTCTGGTTAATTCTGTTAATGAATGAGACCTTAGCCTACTAACTAGCTATATGGAGGTATCCCTCCATGGCCAGCTTCTTAAAGGGAATATAGCCTTTTAGGCCAAGGAAAATTAAGGCAATAATAGGTTTGTGATGCCCTTAGATGTTCTAGGCCTCACACGTGCTATATTAATGTATTCGACGAGTCTATAGCTTTGGCCAACAGGCTCAAGTAATCCTTTAAATTTCATCGTGATGGTGATAGATCATTGCGATTGTTAGTCTTCAATAAGGAATTCTTAGTAATCGCGAGGCATCAGCTAATGTACACTACATCCCTACCCTTTGTACACATCGCCCATCGCTCCTACTGATAATTGTCTGGTGAAGTGTTCGAATCGTGGCAACATAGGGATTCACAATGGCGACGTCTCGAGAAGTCCATTTAACCTTATCATTTGGAGGAAGAAAAAGTCATAACAAGGTTTTCGTAGTGAACCTGCAGAATAAATCATTATTGAAACCTAAAACAATAAAAAAATCCTTGAACATGTCATCGAACTCAAGAGGTTTCAAGGGTCTTTGGTCCTTGTTGGTCCTATAGGCTGAGGGAAGGGATGACGATTGCAGGCTTCAGCCCTCATCACTCTCCCTCACATAGGCTTCCTAAATAACCACGGTGCAACACGCGCCAAAGAATTTTAAATGCAAAGGGATATCTCTAGCGACCTTCAGAGATGATGCACTCGCAGGATACTCTATCCTCTTTTGATAAAAAAAATAACTCTCAGTAATGAATATCTCGGCTCTTGCATCAATTAAGAACACAACAAAATGTGATACTTGGTGTGAATTGTAGGATCCCATGAACAATCAAGTCTTTAAACGTAAGTTATGCCCAAAGCTTTTTAGCCGAGGGCATGTCTGCTAATTTTTTAGGAGATTTAGAGAGTTTTCTCAACTTTTCTATTTTTTCCTTCAGTGTGTAAACTGGGTGTTTAATATTTGATCATTTACTATTTGATCTAATGGCTTATTTTTTAAGCCACTTTTCAAAATTTCATTGGTTCCTACATATATTTTTACTATGATGATGCTTATAGCTAATCATGGCCCATTTCTTAATGAAAGCTCTGCCCTTGGATAATTTAAATATGGCTTTTAATCCGACTAATTAATTTAACTTTAGTTTTTCACCATTTTTCTAAAATCGATGTTTCGCTTATTAGAATAATCTAAAAATTTTCTCCCCGTGCAATAACATTTGAAAAAACTTATGTTTAAAACTTTAAGTCATTTTGAAATCATTTCAATACACTTCCAGCTCCGGAGGCATAATCAGCCAACCCAAAATCTAAAATTTCGAAAATGTTGAAAATTTTTTTCTAGTTCCAATAGCTTCTTTATGCTATTTTAAATGGGTTTATATGATCAAAATAATTTGTGAAAGTCTTTAGCATATTTTTGAGTCTAGTCAAACTTTCGGTTAAACTTTTTTACGGTACTATATAATGTTAGGTTTTAAAATATAAAAATAAAATTTTTACAGCGGAAAGAGAAACCCATCGTGGATCCAAGCGATCCAATTGATTCAATGAAAAGAGGAGTGTAACGATTACCAACCTCTCAAAGCGCAAATAAATCGAATTGTAGGTGCGACCTCACACAAAACGACACCCTCTATCGGTATCCATATGCTAATGCAATGAAATGAATCACCTGGGGTGCTAGCTCCCTTCCTTGGCGGCTAGGGTTCTTTTCTCTCTTTTTTAGATAATAGAAAAAAATGATTTTCTTTTTCTTTCTCTCTTAAGTGGTGGCTACAACTACCTTTTTGTGCTTAATTAAGGTTTTATATATACATCACTATATATATATAGTTAACCTAAACCTAATTAAGAGAGAGAAAACTTTAAGCCCACCTTTTTTATTAAAATAAGAAATACCTTATTTCTTATTTAAAATAAGAATAATAAAAATATTAATCTTAAATATTATTATTATTGTTTATTTCAAATTTTAATTTATCCCAAAATAATATTCGAAATGCCCAAATTAACTCTTACTCCATTCATCACATTCTATGTGTATGACCCAATAGGTTCATATTATATTGGCAGTGGGCCCTAATCCCATCACGAGTCCACAAGTCATAAGTGGCCTATAGCAAGACATTATGACTGCCCAAATAATATGAATATCGATAATTTAATTTTAACCTAATAGAATATGTTATAATCCCTTTGTCACACAATATCTTGTTTGAACATAAGTCATGGTCCATATCAAACTTATACAATCCAAACATATAATTTCTCGATCACTAAGTAAACTGATAATATCAAATGATATTGATCGCTTTATCAATTCATTTGAGCATGGCCATGCATTTCTCAGTCTTACTTATCGAAGGTGTAGCACCTTAGTTCTCTTAACCTAACGATATCAATAATTTAACTCCTTAATCATGCATCACTATTCTATCAAATAGAAAACCTTACTATAAGGATTATCTTATACCAAAGCTTAACTCAACACACACACACACACACACACACACATATATATATATATATAATTGTTAAAGTATAATATTATATTATATACAAGTACTATAACAACATTACAATTCTTCATATAGAAAACAACTGTACTTTTACAAGATTTCCAACACAACATAAAACCCTTGAAATACAAAAAGGAACCAAAAAGAAGACTATATACTTTATAATCTTCAAAGACTTGTGTTGGCCAATTTGCTGTAGATATCAGTCCTGTAAGAAAGTCCTATCCTTGCAACCTAAATGGATGAAACACCCGTGCTAAGCTATAAAGCTTAGTTGGGAACACAAAATATAACAAACGACCACTCACAGTGGTCGCCAACTAGCATACATCATAAACTACAAGTATACCTTATGTTCAAATGAAAGAGATACCAATTCAAAATGAATAAACAATAGTCTACATATGATACCCAAATGGCTTAATGATAGTAATTTTGACATTAGTGCTTTATATACACAACATTTAATCATAAAAGCATAATTATAATTTAGACCTATAATTCATTCATTTAATGATATACCACTATTTACACTAAGTCATACATTACACATACCACACATTTTGACATATACTAGGAATATACACACACACACACACACACGCATATATATATATACACACACACACACACACATATATATATATATATACAAACACACATATATATATATATACACACATATATTTTCAAATATAAGCATACGATCAACAATAATATATGTATATCCATAAGAAAGATAGAGCATTAGTATTATGAAAGTTTATCATTTATCGATCTAGGATGTATTTGTGATTCTTAATGTACTAATGTATACATTGAATTACTAATTTACTTTTATCTCAAATACCAGTATCATATTGAGTTTTTTACTTATAGATTCGTAAATATTTTATGTTGCATACAAGACATTGAACATCATGTCTTAGTAGAAACCAGGAACGAGTAGCTATAAGAAAAACTTATATCCCAGTGTTTTAATTGAAAGGCAATCACCAATATGAATACCTATACATAACTCTTATATTTCATTGCAAAGAAAACACTTATATTGGCAAAACATTTTCATAGCTTTGATATATGACAAATCATGCAAGCCATTTAACTAGCTCAAGCAAGCAACATATTACTATAGGGAACATACTATCTTTAATATAGTCCATAACTAAATATTACTGATGCATAAGTTCAGTCATATAATTTTTTATATGTAATAATTGTGCATAAACATATATTAAAAACTCTTTTAATTTCATAGTTTTCGTATGTGATAAAAAAAGGAATTTCATATATAAAATATATTATAAAGTCAATTTAGCAATTGATATGCTTTAAGAAACTTTGAGTTAAACATCAAACTTTTCTTAACTTTAGTGCAAAGCTTGCACTATTCTAAAAAAGGTGGATAATGGGTTATACGGTAGCACCCGAAGATTTAAAATTGTTGATTATAACGGTGTCACCCGAAGGTATAAATATGATACCCGGAGGTATTAAATGATGATCCCTTGTAGGGACAAAACTGTATTATAAATCAGTAAAACAGACCTAAAAGGGGTCAAAAAAATAACTTAGACCGGTCAAGCGGACCCAAAAGGGGTCGACTACAATCCAAATAGGGTTGTTCAAATCAACTCTAACTTTTAAACCCAAATAGGGTCACTGTAACTTTTAATTTCAAGTGGACCTAAACAGGCCAAAACTGTTCAAAAGCAGTTGTAAGGTACCCTTATAGGTATGCCTATCTATCCACTTTCTAGACTCAACACAGGCAGTATAACCTCTTTATCTTTTCTTTATTCATTCATATTCTTATATGAACATGTATACTGTTGTGTAACTATGAAAAATGTACTCATATACACACTCATGTGCAACTTTCTATAAACCTATGAACATGCTCACTATTGGGTATTCTGTATGTCAAAACTATACTTATATAATGTTATCTGTTCCCATACATAATCATGTAAAAATATATATCTTCTCTATTACATAAACATATATGCATAATTCATAAACAATTTATACAATTTGCTCATGTAACAATCACATGACAAGATACTCCCTCTCTAATGCATACACTTGTATACATAGTCTCATATAACATTACCATTATATGCTTTAATAAAATTTCTATAATTGAGTCTATAGCATTGTAGATCTGTATTTTAGTATTCTAACATGTAACAACACATATGCTTAATCATGTCATCTTAAGTAAGCAAAGACATATTCATACATTTCACTTTAAACATATTCTTTGAATCATTAGTCTAAAACATCTTTGAAGCTTCAAATCGAGTCATGTAAGATCATACTATATATATATATATGTGTGTGTGTGTGTGTGTGTGTGTGCTTATATGTACACATATATTATACTAATCACATTACTTTTATATACAAGTAAAGTTAACATTTCAAAGAAATCCATAGGAATCGTGTATAATCATCTAGACTTTTATATATATATATCAACCAATTCAAGGACAAGTCATACAACTAAATATAGTAGCTTTATATTCATCGATATGTATACAACTAGGTACCATCATCTTTACATATAAATATATATAACATAACATGTTTTCATTTTCTTGGTTCATAAACTCCAACATTAAATGAACATTCATGAGTAGCATTTTTAATATTAACTATCACATATGTATTTATATCTACATTTAAGTATGTTTGCATGTAACAAGCTTGTTCATAAGTTGATCATAGATGAATGTTTATATATATATACCTTTATCAGTAAACATATCATATGCCATACAAAATTCAATGTGCTTCCATGTTAACACATATATAACATATCAACATGTAAATAAAGTATGTATATACATAATCATAACTCAAATTATATTCCTTAATACAAGTATTTATGTGCTAGAAATTGTTTAATTCACAATGAAAATAGTTTAGAAATCCCTTAATATCTATTTGGTGCCTTTAAGTGAAGTTTAGGTGAAGTATAAATGGGACATGGTTACCAGGTAATACCTGGTAACCGTGACATAGAATCTATCCAGAGGCAAAATTACAGATTCAACTTGTATCACGATTTTGTCCTATAAAACATAATTTTTAGCTACATCTTCCTTCTAAAAAATTGTAGCCCTATGTGTCTAGTTTCCATAACATCAAAAATTAATTCAAAATCACATCTAGAACTCAATATATTTATTTTTCTGATTACCATTCCTAAGAGTTGTATAGTGAATAGGTACGGATTCAACCCTAAATCACACATATTTAGAGATAGATTTTAGCCTTAGCTTCCTTTATGAATTGTAGATTTAGATTTTTATTTTCCATAAGAATTAACCTTATGTAATTCTGATCATTGTACACAAAGATATCTCATTTTTACCACAAATTGTTCTAGAACCTAAATTAATAGTTCATCTAAAATTCAATAAATCATATAAATTATTTAGAGGCTGATTTATGGCTAGTTTTCTTCTACAAAGTTGTTTATATTTTTATCAATTTTACATGGAATCATACCTCACTCAATTATGACTTAAATACAAGGAGGTATGGTTAAAACATTAGTAATTGTTCAAAACTTCCTATACACTCAAATAGTTCACTTGTACGAATTTTTTAGCTCCTTAACAACAGAATCAAGCCATGGATCCTCCTAATGAATTGTGTATAATTAAATCTAGTTTACCCATTTTTTTTAATCACATCAACCCACGGTCTACAACTCAAGATATGGACAAAACAATCAGCCTGGTTCACAAGAACCACACCTAGTTTTTCCTCAACATTCAAAAACATGATTTTTCTTATTTAAATCTCTCATTAACCATACACAAACTAACAAATTACCAATAAAATTAAGTAATACAAGCATTAAAATTTATATCCATACACATGCATGAAGAATAAGTTCCCAAACTTGAAATTTACTCTTTCCTCTACAAATATCCTCTCCTTGTTCTTTTTCTTTGAAATTATGATTTAAAAATCCTTTGATCACTCACATGTAATTGATTTTTCCTTGTAGATCATTTAAGAGAGATAAATAAGAAGCTTAGGAGAGATAAGATGCTACCCGAGCTAAGAACACAGCCACTCCCACCTTTTCTATCTCCTAAATGTTATCTTCCACTATATAAAGATGAAGACAAAAGTTCCCTTGGAGTCCTTCAACAATTTGCATGTAATGAAACTACCCTCTTCTAAATAATTTGTTAAAACATCAACCACACTTCCTTACTTCCTTTGACATTGGCCTCTAGATTATTAATCTCTTTTAATTGTACCCCAAATAAAATTATTTTATGACATTTGGCCCTATTTTTTAATTATATCAAAATTGACCATTTAGCTTTAATTTTTTTATTGTTCACTATTACACAAATTTTTTTTAATTAACTCTTTACTCCTCTAACACTTAAGAATATCAATCCATTAGGTTTTAACTTATAATAATTCATCTAATTAAGCTTAATTAGACTTTAATAACATATTAATATCCTTGAATTCTACTAGGACCTATTTTGGGTCCTTACAGAAGGGGCCAATAGATATGTCTCTCATAAGAGAGGAACAAATTCCTTATTGATTTTTCACTATCCTCTACATGGTTCTCAATACATCAAATCATAATCTTTATAATTATCCGATTAAAGATAAAATTTGATTATACCAAAACATAATGCTGATCGTGTAGGATACTATGATAATCTCAAGTCTAAGGATCGATAACATAACTATTATGAGATCACCAATGATATTAACCCGTGTAGTATTTCATTGTGGGTCTATCCAATACTATGTTCTCTAACAAGTACTTATAAGTTTAATTCATATCACCATATATAATCATCTCATAATTATCAATCAAACTTATACTAGTCTTTATTTATCAATAATCATTTAATGATAAATGACTAGCGATAGTCAAAATAACATTAAATTGTTATTTACAAACATTATTATAATGTAACATGCCAACAATATAATAACATAAAGAAAATCCAATTTTATAAAATGAAATGTTACATTATATAAAGGGATAATTGTTCAGCCTAGGGCATAACCACTAACATATAAAATATTCTCTGTCTGATTTAAAGGCCTATTTAAGCTCAATTTTATCTCAAATTGTACCATTGGACTCCATTTAATACCTATTTTATTATTTAATTGTTAACTCAAACTGCTCACTAGGTCACCCATCCTCAAATTTTCTTGGCCGGCCTGAGCACATTTAACCCTTATGCACTTTCAAGTTTTCCTATACCATTCTACTGTAATTACTCCAAAAACTACCTTGGGTTACTGTTCATGCTCTAGAAAATTCCATGTATGTTAGATGCAAATTTCGGGGCATTACACTCACCCTTAAGTCTAACCATTATGTCATACACAATAACTCAAATGACTGCCAGAAAAAAAGGGAGTGAGTCACCTCTAAAGGGTATGGCTCAAGAGTGAGTCATAGTCTTGACCCATGAGTCAAGGTCGTGACCTATATTTAAGTAAATTTGAAGCCTTTAAATGTGCTCATTTCAACCATCCAAGAGAGAAAATATATTTATGTCCCGAAAACATCAATTTTTATTCACAAAAACCATAAAAAATGCCATGGAAAGATATTTTTCAAAAAAAAACAAAGGATGGAATGATGTTGCTTTCTACCAATTTTAGAATAACATTATACTCATTGGGTAACTTTGATAAAGATTGACTTAGGAACTAGTGTCTACAGTTGCCCCTACCTTTCAGAAAGCTTGTGCACTAATGTTTAGGTTTGCCAAAGTTCAGAGTGAAGCATTAAAAGACACATACTTAAGGCATCGATTCTTAGAGTACAAACATGTAGTAGTTGTGGTAGTAAATTTCTAGTTAAGTGATCATCGGCAGCTTATCGGCGTGTTAACTCTTGATTGGGTTGTTACCACCAGCTTGTTAATGTGTTAACCCTCAATTGGTTGGGTAGTTATCATCAACTTGTCAATGTCTTAAACCTTTATTGGGTAGTTACCATTAGCTTATCGATGTGTTAACCATTCAGTAGTTGGGTAGTTATCATTAGCTTGTCTATGTATTAACCCTTGGTCAAGTGATTACCATTAGTTTGTCGATGTGTTAACCCTCAATTAATTATGTAGTTACCATCAGCTTGCCGATTTCTTAACCCTTGGTCAGGTCTACCTGGTTAGCACTAGCTTATTGGTATGTAGAATTAGGAGAGATGATGGATTAAATGCCTTATAAGAGGAATTTTTGTCTTTTTTGGATTTGCTCCCTCTTAAAAGGATTAGGGGACCTATAAAAGGAACTTGTTATTAGTGTATTGTTAAAATGGAAGAAAATTCTTACCTTTTATGGATTTGCATGATTCCTTTTATGAAGATCTATCTTTGAGCAATATGGCCATCTTTAGATAGGCACTTTCAAGCATAAGACTGATATTTTCAAAGTCTTTATTCAATTTAAATTGATTTCTAACTTAATTAAACATTGGGTAAGTAATTGGTTTTACGTTGATTATTGATATGCATGTTCTTGGGTTAATTTATTTAGGTTGATGCATGATTATAATCTAAATAAGCTATAATTGTTTGTTAAGCAATGTAAATTAAGATTGAGAAAAAGTATAATTGAGAATAGGTGGAAATTGAATTACTTGAGAAAGGATTTAATAGACATCTAGGAGAATTAATTCAGATCTTTTTGCTAAGTGTTGAATTTATCTGAACAAGAGAATTTTAATGCTTGGAATGACAATATTGAATAATGTTATCTGGCTTTATTAATTTGAATTCTTCATAATCACTTGTGTGTTTTCTTTTAATTAAGTCATAATATTATTGGTTAAGGTGGATAGTCCTTCAATGAAAGTTGCTTTTAATATTGATTTTTACCTTAGTCACTTGCTTGCTTTTATTTTCTTTTTAAATATTTCAACTCTTTTAACTGCTTTATTTTATCTTTAGTTTTAAAAATCTATTTTTAGTCTTTAATTTTAATCATCACTATCTTTGGGATTTTTCTTCTTCCTTCTTCACACAAATTTGGTTTAAAATTAAAATCACTCATACAAATACCAGTTTCCCTTAGGTTTGATATTTTGAGTCATAATTATATTTCCCTATATTACTTAGCCGATCTAGTACACTTGCTAGATTTTGGTCAAGTTTTTGGCGCCGTTGTCGGGTACACATTGGCATTTCTTTATTTATTTTGATTTTAAAGTGAATTTTTGTGTGTTCTTCTTCTCTTCTTCATCTACTTTCTTTTTTTCTTTTTAAATTTTTCTCAAGTGTTAGTGGTTTATGGTGAGAAACAACCCCATCCTACCTATAGACCCTGAAATTGAGAGGACATTTCATAGGATTAGAAGGCTAAGAGGCAATATGAATGACCCGAAAATAGAACAACCTATGAATGATCCACTACCACCTAGGATTGACGAGCAAGATGTACCCCAACAAACTCCCAGGAATGGGTATAGACATAGGACCATTAGGGATTATGCTATCCCTAGGTGGAATAAAGAACATAGAACCATTAGGATTCCTTACCACCAACCTTTTGAGATTAAACCCGCTACCATCACGATGGTATAAAGAAATTAATTTTCAGATTCAGACATAGAGGATCCTGCACAACATTTAGATATATTTTTAGAAGTTAGTGAAACTATGCAAATTCCTAATGTATTGACTGATGCAATTAGGTTGAAACTTTTTTCATTCACCCTCATAGGAAAATCTAGGGATTGGCTACAAATGTTACCTAATCAATCTATCCATTATTGGCAACAAATGCAAGAAAAATTCCTTTGCAAATTCTTTCCACCTACTAAGCCTGCCCTCATTAGAAAACAAATTAGTGATTTCCAACAATTTTATGAGGAGCCATTCCATGAAGCATGGGAAAGATTTAGGAGACTCTTAAAAAGCTGTCCTCATCATGAGTTTCCTATTTATCAACTAATGCACATTTTTTATGTAGGCGCCAATACATCAACAAGATATTTGTTGGATGCAGCCTCAAATGGTAGTTTTATGAACCAAATTCCTGAAGATGCATTTTTGCTTCTTGATAAGATGGCTACCAATGATGTTTAATGGGTAACCTCTAGAGCTGCTCAAAATTAATAGGGAGTTCATAATATTGATGAAGTAGCTATGTTAAAAGCTCAATTAGAATTAATAAAAAAAGAACATTTAAAAGAAATAAATGAGCTTAAAGCTAAGAATATTTCTATGTTATCTAATGAAGTTGATGCTTATGCAGGAATTTAAGGATCTCTAAGAAGGAAGACTAATGAAGGAATGGTAGAAGAAGTAAATGCCTTGAACCCATATAGTAACACCTACAACCCGGGATGGAGGAACCATCCAAATTTTTCATGGAGGGAAGGTAATCAAGCTTATTCTTCTAACCCTAATCCTATACCTCCTTTTAACTATAATCAACTTCCTAATAACCATCCTCCGTGTCCAAATCAAGCTCTACCACATTATCCAAACAAATACCCATCACAATCATACCATCAACCACCTGGCTTTCAAAAATCTCAACCTCCCCCTCCTCAAGAAAAGAAATCAAATATAGAAGAGATGATTGCAAAGTTCATAGCTTCCTAAACTCAATTTTGGCTAGTCAATACACTAGATGGAAAGCATAAGATATTTGGATGAGGAACCCAGAAGCATCCATTAGGAATTTAGAGAACCAAATGGGGCAACTTGCTAGTTCAATATCCAATCGAACTTAGGGGACGTTTCCATCTAATATGGACTGCAATCCCAAAGAGGAAGCTAAGGTAATCACCTTAAGAAGTGGGAAAGAGTTAGAAAAGACTAAAATTGATAAGAATTCTTCCCCAAGGGTGGAACCGACAATAGAGGTAAGTATTTCTAACTTGAAAAATATTGAGAAACCATCTCCTACGATTGAAAAGGGTAAAGGTAAATAAAAGCTTATTTCTACGGTGCTTGACGAGTCTCAATTACCTTTTCCCATTCTAGCTAGAAAAGAAAGGTAAGATGAACAATTAAGAAGATTTTTAGACATGTTTAAGAAGCTACATATAAATTTACAATTTGTTGAAGCTTTTATTACTGATAATAGTGATTTATATGATATTTTTAGTATGTTTTTATGTGTTTAATTGAGTTAATTTTGTGTTAATTAGGTTAGATTTGAGTTTAATTGGTTAATTTTATATTTTTGGAGTTAATTGTAAATTTTGGTGTTTTTCAGGGTTATTTTGCAAGAAAAAGGACTTAATTGTAAAAAGGCAAGTAATTATGGGCCAAAAGTGTAAAATTGGAAATTTCATGCAAGATAATTGATCGTGAGGTCTAGAAGACTCATATATGGCCATGTGTGGGAAAAAAACAAGAAATGAGTGGCCACGTGAGAGATTGAACAAGGTAACACGTGACCACGTGTGAAGCAAAGAAGGACCACACGTGACCACGTGTGAGGAACCACAAAAAAACACATGGCCATGTGTTTTTCTTTGTAAATCCATAATTACACATGCCTAAATATGCTAAATTTTTAAAGGAACTTTGCACTAATAAGAGAAAGCTAGAAGGCATAGGAACAATTCAATTGTTCAGAAATTGTAGTGCTATTTTAACTAATAAAATTCCTAAAAAATTATAAGATCCCGGTAGTTTTACATTACCATGTGAATTAGGAGGAAATTTTATTGGACATGCTCTATGTGATTTGGGTGCTAGTATTAATTTGATGCCTTATTCAAATTGCAGGAATTTAAACTTAGGTGATCTAAAGGAAACCTGAGTGACACTTCAATTGGCGGATAGATCGGTAAAGAAATCGAAGGGAATCATTGGGGACCTATTGGTGAAAGTCGGAAATTTTATTTTTTCGGTTGATTTTGTGGTTATGGACATGAAGGAAGATAGGAATGTGCCATTAATAGTGGGTAGGCCATTCTTGAACACGGCAAGAGCTCTAATTGATGTTCATGGACAAACAGTCACTTTGAGGTTCAATAAGAAGGAAATGGTTTTCAATGTGAATAACATTTTAAAACATCCCTCATACAATTTTGAACCATTTACTTTGTTGTTGAAGTTCAAAAATATGCCACCAAGAAACAAGATGAGATCATTCTCAATGATGAGCTTCAAAATTTTTTAATGCATCCCATCACCCTTCAAAGCATATAAGCAACTCAGAAAAACTTAGAAAATGATCTAGGCAACAACTTTTCTTGACAAACTTTCTTAAAAGACTTTTTTCCTACCTTTGTGAAATTGTATCCTTTGAAAAGCTAATTTGAGCCTAAAAAGTGTATGCACAATGCGTACCATTAATATTTTCTTGTTACACTCAATGCTTTACCATATAACCTAAAAAATCCTTTTATCTCATCATATGGAGTTGGCCACTTTAGGATTAAATGGATTTATGAGGAGATTAAAGTTCTGTTAGGTGTAGTGAGAAAATCTTAGTAAAAGTCATTGATGCAGTTAAGTGAGAAATTTACCTTGTATATACCTTGAAATTATTCAATATTATCTTGTGAATAATAGCAATAAATTGAAAAAAAATGTTTGAATGATTGAGAAGAAGAAAAGCTAAAGCTAGCAATTATGAAAAAATCTAAGTGTGGGGTAGTACAAGGAAGAAAAAATTTTGGTGACTTTTTGAAAAGTGTATGATTTGGATACATTTCCTCTTAAAAAGAAAGTTTTGTAAGTAAGGCAAGTATGTGCAAAATAGATCAAGTTAATGGGATTAATAATTTATTTTTTCTTAGAGTGGCTATTCATTTTGATTATCTTCTATCTATTCTTTGATAACCATGTCTTTAGCCCCATTACAACCCTTGAAAGACCTATTTAATTTTAAGTTTGTTTTGAGTTGTTTAGCGGAGATGACCTTCGGATTTCGGTGCTAAAGGAGAGGCTTATTGTGTTTTTAGACTTTCGAGCATAAAACTAATTGCATGCTTATGCATTCATATATATTCTATACTTCAATATCTAATTGTGTTGATATTTTGATTTTCAAATTGCTTAAAACAGATTTGGTCTTACACACACTCAAGAAAATTAACTTATATTATCTTGTTTGAAGTTATTCTATTTAGGGATTATATTAAGTGCTTTGGTTAAAATGCTAAGTTTGGTTGTAAATATGTAGTTCTTTGTACAAGTTTGATTATTTTGAGGGTGGGATTGTTCTAATTTGCTTGAGGGCAAGCAAGGTTTAAGTGTGGGGTATTTGATAAGTGTGAATTATGCATAGTTTTTTACATGTTTTAAGTATTGTTATTTAGTTAATTTAGTGTAATTTTGGTTAAATTAGAGTTAAATTGTTAATTTGTATGTTTTTGGAAGTTAATCCAAAGTTTTGGGTGTTTTTCAAGCTTAATTTGCTAAGAAAAGGGCTTAATTGCAAAATGCAAGAGATTGGGGTCAAAACTGTAAAAATGAGAAATTGATGCAAGAAACTAAGTGTGGAGTCTAGAAGGTTTTCACTTGACTACGTGAACAATATGAAGAGAGGAACCCATGGTCACGTGAAGGTTGATTACTAAATGTTACATGGCCATGTGAGATTGAATAAAAATGAAGGCATGGCTGTCTGTTCTCAAGAAGCAAAAGATGTGTGGCCACATGAAAGAGATGAAGAAAAATCCCACGACCACATGAAAATAAATGAAGAAAAGCACATGAAGAAGGCGTGACCACGTGAAAATTAAAGAAGGATTACATGTGGTCGTGTTTCCCTCTTACTGCTTTAGGCGTGCCCACGTGTTACTTAACAAAGGAATGGCCCGTAGCCAAGTGCAAACTCTCCCATTTGACAAAGGATTTTTCCAGGTTCCCATTTAAGAAGAAGTTGGTTCCTATTTTATTTATGGAGTTTGAGAAGGATTCTACTGCGTCTTTGGCCTATAATTAGGAGTCTAAAGCACCATAGAAGGGGATTAATCTTTCAATTAAGAAAATTATCTTCTTGGTTCTTTTACGTAGTTTTCTATTTTTATTATTTTCTTCAAAGCTTTGTTTTAGTTTTAGCATGTCTAGTGAGTAGTTTTCATCATCATGAGCACATCAAACATTAATATACGATCAATCATGGATAACAAGTTGGTTGGCAGCAACTATTCTGACTGGATTAGGCAAGTGAGAATTGTTCTGAGAGCTATAAAGATCTATTATGTTTTGGATAAAGATCCACCATCACTTCCATCAGATGATGCTGTTTATGAGCTCAAGGGCGCTTATCGAAAATACATGGAGGATAGTGAAGCAGCAGCATGTCTGATGCTGGGTACTATGTCATAAGAGCTTCAGAAGCAACATGAGATAATGGATGCTAGAACCATCATTTTGCATCTAGAAGAGCTATATTCTTCTCAGGCTAAAACTAAGCAATATGAGATTGCTTGAACTTTATTTAGCTGTAAAATGGTGGAAGGCACTTCGGTTGCTACTCATGCATTGAAGATGTATGGGTATATTAAGCATTTGAGTAGACTTGGCTATGTAATGGATAATGATCTATACATAGTTTTAATCTTATACTGGTTCGCTCCAAGTTATGCACATTTCATGCTTCACTTCAACATGAACAAGATCTAAGTAACCAATCCTGAGTTAATCAACATGCTAAAAAATAGGTGAGGATCCTTCAAAAAGGATCCAAAAAGTATCATGGTTGTCACTTTTGCTAAAGGCAAGAAGTAGAAGAAAATGAAGATAACAAAGGCGCAGCCAAAGAATGGTGGGATCTAGAAGAAGAATGTTGCCAAGAAAGAGAATTCCAAACGAACTTGCTTCCACTATGGAAAGGATGGTTAATGGAAGCATAACTGTAAGGCCTATCTAGATTCTATCAAGGAGAAGAAGCAAGTTGATGCTTTTACTTTAGGTATTCATATGATTGAAATTAATAATTATTTTATTGCTTTAAAATAATCTTTGGTATTAGATACTGGATGTGGATCTCATTTATGTAATGATCTACAAGGGCTTGGAAGCATTAGAAGAGTTGGAAGGGCAGAAATATATCTACAGTCAGCCACTGGAAAAAAATCTCTACAATAGTTGTGGGGACTTACCATTTGCCTCTTCCAAGTGTATTGAAACTGGAGTTAAATAATTATTATTATGTTCAAGCATTGTCCAAAAGTATTATTTCTTTTAGTTGTTTATTGAATGATTATTACATTTCTTTAAAGGACAAGTGTTGTTACATTTTTAAGAACAATATATTTTATGCAAAAGCTCTAATTGAGAATTGTATATTTGTTCTTCACTTAATTAAAGAAGTGTATAATATGGATACCAAGAGAATGAAACAAGATAATCTAAATACCTCATATTTATGGCATTATCGTTTAGGCCATATAAATGAGAAATGCATGACCAAATTACACAAGTCAGATGATTTGGGATCATTTGATTATAAATCATTTGACGAATGTGAATCTTGTTTATTCAGAAAAATGACAAAAGTTTCCTTTATTGGTAAAGGAGAACGAGCTAGAATTGCTTTGGACTTAATACATTAAGATGTATGTGGTCCAATGACTACACATGCCAGAGGAGTTTACTCCTACTTCATTACTTTCATAGATGATTATTCCAGGTATGGATATATCTATCTAAAGAAATATAAATCCGAAGCATTTGAAAAGTTCAAAGAATTCAAAAATGAAGTAGAGAAGCAACTTGGCAAAAGTATTAAGAAATTTAGATCAGATCGAGGTGGAGAATACTTAAGCAAAAAATTTCAAGATTATCTTATAGCCTATGTAATAGGGATGTATTTCATATGTATGAACTCATATTCTTAATAAAAGGCATCATTCATTTATTAATGCTATGTTTGAATACATGAGTTTGTAAATCTTAAATTAATAAATAAAGTCCTAGATATTATAAACACAGTGCAAAGGCAATCATGAAAGTGATCATGATATGAGATGTCTATTGCATGCAAATGTGTTAATATCTAAATATCCCTATTCATAGAATTAACAAGATTGGACATTGTTAATTCGGACAAACTAGCACATGTTATGCTTCTTGAATGGTTCAAGCAATGGTTCTCATTATTGTGATTATGGAAGATAATCAAAGCTAACATGTGGATGCTTGTTAGAATAACAAGTTCATTGGAGACCTACAAAGAGAATCCTAACATGGATATTAAATCTATGTCAGTAAGGAATCTCTTCATAGCGGTTGTGCAAGTATCCTTAGACTTGAGATCACAAAAGTTATCTTAAGTAGCAAGTGGTATACTTTGACTCCATAACTGATTACTTCCAACTGGAGGTGAACATAGTTAGGAGGTTGGGTATATCATGACCTACTTAAAGATAGTTGAGTGATTGACAAAGGATTCAGCATCCCAGATTTATTAAGGGAAGTTATCTCGCATGATTTTATAATTACCTTATTTAAACAATCTCTGGCCAGAGTAATATGCCAAGATAGATAGAGATCGATGAAGGGAATTTTGGGAACAATGGTTAAATTAATAAAACAAACATAATTAGATTTATTTGAGTTGACAGAAATCTATACTCAAAATCTAATTGAGATAAGAGTGGTGAAAGGAGTAATTGCTCGGGAACTGTTTATATGGAAGGGTATAGTCAAACCACTTGACTTTCCTGACATTTGGGTAGTCATGATGCCTAGCTAGAGGCCAATCATGACTTGTATAATAATGTATCATAAATATCAATAGGGATTGATAAAATGATATAAAGGAGTTTAAATCATGTGAGTTTTGAATAGAAGTCACAATTACGTATTATACTACCAATATTGACAAGAACCCAATAGGTCACACTCATATAGAGAAAATGATAAAATGGTAAAATTACAAGAATAATAATATTTGATATTATTATGGGAATAGGGAAATGAATAATAGAATAATTAATTAAAGAGTTTAATTAATTATGATCAAGTAAAATTGTTCGTAGAACTTTTTAGAAATTTTATGTAAAATGGACCTAATTGAAATAATGTATTTCATAATTAATTATTATTGGACTATAAGTTTTATATGGATGATATAATAATTAATAGATCCACCAGAGAAATTAAATAAGGACCAGAAGAATGGCATTGGCACAGAAACCCTCTAGACGAAGGGTTACATGCCAAGCCCTAGTGGAAGGCCTTAGAGGCCTAATTCTTGGACCAAAACAAATTAAATATATTTCATAAATGTTATGGAGCCCACATATTCAATTTGGATATATTTGGAATTCATTTGAGTGATTAAATCCAAATGTATGCACAAAGCGTATAGTTTGTGGGTTTTGTGCATAATCTTTTATGAAAGGACTTAAATTGGATTTAATTGAGCCCAATTAAATTATTAATAATTTTAGAAGCCCATTTAATATTTCTGCAGCAATTTTAAAGAGCCCAATCCTATTATGAAGTTGGATTTTTATCTTAACTATAAAAATCCAATTGATAAGGTATTAGTGTTAAGGTGAACAATTAAGAGAAAATAGTTTATCTCACTCTCTCAACCCTAGCCACCACCCCATGCTAGCACTAAGGGGATTTCGGCCAGCCCTTGTTCTCCTCTTTTCTTAGTTCAATCAATCATTCTCTAGTGTGGATTACTTATTGGAGGTGTTCAATTTTGGACACTGTGGTATGCGACAACCCAGTGAGAAGGAAAATCAACTGTTCAACAAAAATCAAAGCTGATTTTTCTTATTATCATTAATATGTATATTGTAAATTCATGGCAAGATCAGATCTATTGGTTAAAAAATTATAAATTCCGCTTATGTATGAGATGCATGTAACCGATAATTCCCAACAAAGGATGCTAGGCACTAACAATGTATTAAGGTTCGCCAGCCATTATCTTGTCCACTAATTAATTATTATTTCTTTTTTTCCTTTTGTATGCAACAAATACAACTGCGACTCCAATGCAAGCTATTAGAAGAATTTTTCCAATCACAAGTGAGATAATTTTGCAAATGAAGTAAACTGATAAATCATTTATATTTAAGGAAGTAAATCTTATCAAACGTAGAATTTTCACATCAAATTTGCAAGGACTAACAAAACCCCACTTTAAAATGGTAATTTGAGTCAATCTTTTGTATTAAGAGCATTTTATCAAAGCATCTAGCTTCAATTAAAGAATTTTTTCCTTTAGCCCTATATAGGTGTGAAGTTTATTGCTTGAAGAATAATGGCCTCAGTATACAATTATTATAATTTCAGCCTTATTTGGTTAGTATTAAATTAAACTGCAAGCAATAATCTCTCTCATTTTAAAGGCCTCATTTTTGTTCTATAAACCAGTGACAGTGCTATTAGTGGTTATGCCCTAGGCTAAACATTTGGTCCTTTATGTAATGTCACATTTCATTTAATAAAATTGGATTTTCTTCATGTTATTATATTGTTGATATGTTACATTATAATAATGTTTGTAAATTATAATTTAATGTTATTTAAACTGTCTCTAGTCATTTATCATTAAAGGAATAATGATAAATAAAGACTAGTATGAGTTTCATTGATAATCATGGGATTAATATATATGGTTATATGAATTAAACTTATAGGTACGTGTTAGATAATGGAGTACTGGATAGACCTGCTCTGATATACTACATAGGTTAATGTCATTAGTGATCTCATAATAGTTATGTTATCGATCCTTATACCTGAGATTATCACAGTATCCTATATGATAAACATTATATTTTAACATAATCAAATATTTTCTTTAATCAAATCATTATAAAGGTTATGATTGGACATGATAAGAATCATACAGAGGATAGTGAATAATCAAGAAGCAATTTTTCCCTCTCTTATGAGAGAGATATCTATTGGGCCCCTTGATAAGTAAGATTGAGAAATGCATGGCCATGCTCAAATGAATTGATAGAGCAATTAATATCATTTGATATTATCAGTCTACTTAGTGATCAAAAAAATATATGTTTAAACTATATATGTGAGGCCCTAATTATGACCCTAGTTAAAATGCATGATTAAATAATGTTATATTGATTAAGATCAAATTAAGTATAAGATATGGGTATTTAAGTTGTGGGGCACGTGATAATTTAATTATATTATATGAATTGAGTGTAAATTACTTAGTGTAAAATTTATTAAGGGTGCAATTGAAGTATGAAAAATAAATGTGGGGTAAATTTATAGAGGTGGCACATGTGGGGTAATATTTAAGAAGCTAGAAACAAAGTGGGGATAATGATATAAGAGATTAAATGTTGAGGATTAGCTTTATCACATGCAAAAAGGTGTAGGATAAAAAAGGGGACATTTCCTTCACTTTTAAAAAGGTAAAATATATGATTTAGGAGAGAGAAACATCTGATTGGGGGTTTTCAAAAGGAGGACGACATCCTCTCTCTATTCACCTCTTTTCTCTCTTTTCCTCTCTTAAGAAAATTCACCCTATTCATCTCATTAATTTCTAAAGGAAAAATCTATTGCATGAGAGTTGAATTAGAGGTTTTCAAAAGGGAATTTGTTAAGGTAAGGGATTCAAATTTTCATCTAATTTCTTCTTATTTCTTAAAGACAAATGCATGTCAATGGAAAAATAGAATTTAGATTTAATGCATGAGTGCATGTTATGCTTTTTCTAGAAGCTTAAATACCGTAAGTATACGGCGTACCAATTATAGTACTTCAGATATCGATCCCATGAGGAATGTTGATTAACATTGTACACTACTACTACTTGATTTTAATCTTGTTTACAATGCTCATTAATTTACAAATTAAAATTATTATTAAAACCACACTACACAAAATTAAATATTTTTCTACTTTAATGATAATCAGAGAAGACTTATGAATATGATGAATATAACATATACATAATTATGGAATTTGATATTTTTCTCTTATTTATAATTCAATATTTATTATGCAAGCCAAGTTGGAATAATATTCTATGTCGCAGCTCTCACATCTAGACTAGATTATGCCTTAAACATGCATTTATGGTTATAAATCGCAGATCTCGCATTTAGACTAGATTTACATAAACACACATTCAAAGGATAAAAACCAACCTATAACAACTATCTCCACATGTGATCTCTCAAACTATGCTTTGATAATGAATTTTCTATTAACTTTCAATAAGACATTGCTCTCGTTAGCTCCCTTATTTATGACCATTATAATGATTTTCAGAAAAGGAATTGCCATCTAAGGTTGTCTTCCTTAACTTATAATGATACTAATAAACTTTTAATAGTAAATTCTACATATAAAGATAAATGAAAGATAAATGATAAAATAAGAATAACGACATTAAAATTCCTAAAAAGAATTCATAATAATAAAAAAAATAAAGATTATAAATAAAAGAAAGGGATCTTTCAACCCTTCTTCCTTTCCCCAAGTATAGTCTTCTTCCTTATATTTGCCTTCTCTTCAAGCCATAATACTAAAACTAAAACCTACAACTATTTCTCTTTAATTACAGTTTTAAATAAAAAAATAAAATAATAGTTCTCCTTCGTTTGATTATAACTTTCAGGGTATTTATAGATTTTCAAGCATTAAGTTCCTTCAAGTACCTCTCCATAGGTATGCAACCCTTGGTGAATCTTGGTGTCCTTTTAGGTGACTTTTCAAGATGAACTACCTTTAACCGCCCTCTGTCATGATTGCGGCACCTATCGCGCTCATGACAAGACATGCTTCCTTCTTCCACCTTTCTCTTTCTCATCTCTTACCCTAGACATGCATCCCTTGTCACGCTCGCGACATGGCTTCTTCTTCACACCTTTATTAGTGCTTCCAAATTTGACCATTTAAGCTCCAAATTGATTCCTTAACTCCTATAAAATAAATAAAACAACCAAGAACACACAAAACACATAAAAGTAACAAAATACACATAAAATACCAAAATATTAAATACTATACTTAATAAAACTAAACACATATACACATTATTTATGAGCTTTTCAAGCTCATATCAATTCCCCACACTTAGACCTTTGCTTGTCCCCAAGCAAAACTTAACAAACAAGCAAACAACACAATCATAAAATTTTGGAGCTCACATTTATATTTGACAAATATTTGAAAACACCATACAGAAACACTCATCTCTTCACAAATTTAGCCCAAGTTTGCAAAGTCTCAAACAAAATCATTTATCAGTAAACTTAAACAACCATGCACATTTGGAAAATTAGGAAGTAGCAAAGTACAAGAATGTATGAACTGAAGAACTTGAATATCTTAACACATGTAAACATTATTCCACACCAAATGTTGCCTAAGGTAGTTCTCACTCAAACACTATGTTCTTAAAGCACTTATTCACTAAATCTATTTATGGGTTAGTGTTTCTCTTATCCCTTGAACATGCCATTGCCTACAATAAGCTTGTAATTAGTAAACATTTCCACTACTAGTATAAAATAATACATGAAATCAAAATGGTCTTACAAGGGTTATAGCTTGGCTTAGGTTAAGGTAGGATAATTTTTGATTTAAGTAGCTTGAATTGTAAATAGAAACAATATTACCATATCATAAGAAATTTTTTTAAGAACCTAAGCATCGCATGATGTAATTTACTTCTCATATTCCCTCCTCATTGGCACACTGCTACTAGTTTCTCTTGTTCTTTTTTTTCTTCTTGTTCTTTTTTTTCTCTTCTTTGTATTTTTTTTCTTTTCTTTAGAAACTAGCCTTGTTCTAATATTGATCCTAGTGAAGAATGGAATTTAACTCTCATTTTTTAAATACCATCATGCTTACATTAAAAATATATATCTCCTAAAGATATAACAATTTATTTCTCTTCACAAAAAGGTTAAAACAAAGAAATAGGTTTTTTTTTTGTTTAGTAAAGGATATTGGCTAATTATATGTTGCTTAACAAAAATAGGTTTAAGGCTCAAAATTGGCTACCTAAAGTCAAAAAGGTAAGTTTTTAAAGCAAGCCAAAATGGTGTAATCTAAATGCCCTTATCATTTTTCATGCACATCTCATACCAAATGTAATCTCAAAATTTACCAAGAACAAATTCTAGAGGAAATGGCATATTAAGGCTCTCATACAAGAAAAATATCAATGTATAAGGCTCAAAAGCTCACTTAAGCTATAGGTCAAATTAACTTAAGCAATAAATTGGCAAAAAATAATCCATTTACACATTTGAAAAGATACTGAACCTAAAAAGATCCTACACTAAAGTGCTTTGCCAAGTCATAACCTTCATTATGTACATTAATTTGTCAAAGTAAAATGAAAATGATTAGCCTAAAAATTTGCCTAACTAGACTAAAAATGACAAAAATTCAAGTTAAAGCATGCAATTAAATCCAAATAGGTGCCAAATACTTCAACTCCAAAATTAAATTCACAACACAATATACAAATAAATAAATATACTAACAATAAACAAAAACATGAATAGAAACAATACATACATACCCCCCACACTTAAAGGAGACAATGTCCTCATTGTGTGAGAAAATAAACACAGGCTATCACATAATATAAAGAAACAAAAATATACACATAAAACAAACAAAATCACAGAAAATGTAAAGGAGAGAGAGAAAACAAACTCAGAAAGTTTCACTCGGAGAACTTGATATGGAGAGAGAGAATTCCAAATTTTGCTGCAAAAGCATCCTCCCTACAATGTCATGCTCGCGACAGACCTTGCGTTTGCGATAATGAAGAAAAATCACTAGTTTTTTTTTAATTCATAATGAAATTCTAAGTAAAATAACCTGCAGAACAAAAATTAAACTATGTTAATATACTAAATCATCTAAAAAAACAAAAAAAAATATTGTAATCAAATTATTGTTAATTAATGAGAACTATTGTTAATTAAGGCAAAATTGAATTATTTTGCAATTATTGAGGTTAAGTCCTAAGAAGGGTATTTTGGTAATTTCAGCATGTAAGTATGTGAGTTAAGTTAAATTATAAAAAGAGAAAAGGATACAATTGGAGTGAATTAGAAAGTATTGGAGTTAAGTTTGAAGGAATTGAAATCATGGGAGTTTAATTGTGCTTAGGGGCATTATGGGGATTTACTTGGGAAGATAGTTTCCCCATTCATTTATTATGGGACTCTTAAAAAGATGAGGGATCGGCACTCTCTCTCTCTCTCAGCTATAGGATTGAAGAAGAAAAATCTAGGGTTTTGGGTGTTTTAACCTCATGAAGAAGAATAAGGGATTTAAGAGTAAAAAGGATGGATCAAGAGAAGTGAGGGAGGTTTGAAGCATCAAAGGCCAGGTATGGGAATTACTGTGATTTTGTTATCTATGGATTGATTTATAGAGATTAGGGTTATGTTGTTTGAATTCTTAAATGAGCAATGAAAGATTATTTGTTTTAAGATGAGTAAGGAAGGATTGTTTGTTTTAAAATAAGTTTTATAGATTGTTTGGCTTATGGGATTATTTCTGTTTACGTTTGAATGGAGATTAGATCGATCTGTTTCTTTTTCTGGTAACGTTCTTTCTTAGGGTTCCAAGTAGTGACGTTCTTTACGAGTCGTGAACTTCTTCATGAGTTGTGATTAAGTCATGAAGTCTATCACGAGTCATGCACCTCTTGCCTTCACTCGTGAACTTCTTCATGAGTCGTGAACCTTACCCATTTTTCTTCACTTGTGAACCTTTTCATGAGTCATTAAGTTATCCTTTTATCTCTTCACTGAACTTCTTCACAAGTCGTGAATATCATTCCTTTTCTTCACTTGTGAGTCCCTTCACGAGTTAAGCATTCCTTCACAACTCATGAACCTTGTTTTGGCCATCTATTGACTCGTGAATGACTTTACGAGTCATGAAATTTTGTCCCGCCCGTGAATACCTTCACAAGTCGTGCACTATCACTTGGCTATTTTCATCATGAAAAGCCCAGCCATTTTTGCATTCTCTTTTCAAATAGTTCTTCACCCAAGCTGAAAAATCATTCATTAGCTTATGAACCAACAACGTGGGTTGTATAATTGAGATAAATAAGTTAACCACAAGTAATGTTGTCCTGCAAAGTCATTATGAGGTATGTACTAGGTCAAGGGATGATTTTGTCTAAATATTGTGATTTAACCTAGTTGTAATAAGATAATAGTTGCAAGGTTGCCAATCTAAGATAAAAAGAATGGGCCAATATGACTTATGTTTAATTATGAAATGTAGAAGCTTGAATGCCATCGAAGTCATAAGAAGAATTATGATTAGCATTGAGGTATAAGAACCTACTTACCTGTTTGTTCATCCCTATACTGTATTATGATTAACTCATGCCCGTTAGTAGTGTGCTAATGACTAAAATGACATGATCACACATACCCCAAATAAGTATAAAATATCACAAGATGAAAATACAAGTAAGACGACTGAAGTATATATATATATATTTATATATCTGAAAATATTAAGGTGTATAACTTATTGTCTCTAATCTGATAGACCCTAAAAGAGAATTAAGTGATTGAATATGAACATGTGTTGACCTTAAGCTATAAGAGAACTCATTTATTTTAGTATATGGACCATAAATTCTTGAGTGTTGCTATATATGTTTATGTCATAATGTGAATAATCATGAGAATAGGGAGCTATTCATAGCAAGCAGTAACAAGATACGTCATCGAGAGCTATCCATGAGGTATGTAAGTATTATATGTTGTACAGTTATATGAGTAATTAAAGCATGTATTTTAATGATTTAAGCTGCATATATATGTATGTGTACATGTGGCCACGCGCAATGCTAATTATGAAAGATTACATATTATTATTTGTCTAAACTTGTAACCATCATGATATGAATGAAAGAAAGTTGATGCAACTATATGATCATATGATAGTATCCATGTGTATTGAAGCCTAGAGCTCAATGTTTGAAGTATGATATGAATGATATGCATTCTTTTATGGAAAGTGGCTTTAAGCCAAATTATGTGCTAAGTAAAGAAGGATATGTTAAATTAAAGATGTTCTTAAGTGGTTAAGCGTGCGGGTCTTAGTTTAGTTATGGATTAGATAGGCATGCCTAAAGGGATACAGTCGCAGTTGTCATAGTTGACCCCGTTTGGGTCTTGTTCCTTAATGGAACCATCATTTGAACCCGTTTGGGTCCATAGTTTGTTCCTTGTTGGAATAATTGGTTGATCCTGTTTGGATCCATTGTTAAATATCTTTGAATATCCATAGTTTGATACCTTTAGATATCAATTGCTCCCATTATCCACCCTTCGAACTAGTACTTAGGCAGGCTATTAAAGATGATAAAAAGTACTAGAAATAAAGTGATATATATATATATATATAAATATATATACTTATCAATTTCTTCACGTAATTAACAGAAGCATAATGAATGTCTTAATGTATTGTGTTGTTTTATCTTAAATTCCTTTTGGCTATATCTCTCTTTATGAAATGAAATGCCATGTTCATTATATTATGATTATGAGATACGTATATCACCTCGACCGTAAGGAAAGTTCCCGTGTGAGTAGAACTCCTTCAGTGGGTTCCACGGAGAATATATGGACCCTAAAATGTACAATATTGTACTAGAAATTACATGGACTATAACATGTACACTAAGTTTCATATGCTCTATTTATAAAATGCATACATATGAAATCGATACCATATTTTATAATCATGATATGTAATGCTTGTTCTTTGTGATCACATGCAACTCTGCCAATCTGTTTAAATATATATAAATGTTTACACACATGTAGGTTTAATGATAACATTCATTTAACCAAGTGCAGTGCATAACATATAATGAAGATTGTAAGAGAATCAGGTTACCATGTTAAGATAACATAAAGGATGTAAAGTTTATGAACCTAATTTGAGAATTGTACTATATATGTGAAGTAAATATGCTTACTAAGACTACTTATAGATGCTATATGATCTAAATACACCCTTATATTATGAATTAATGTTGAATGCCTATCTCGGGTGAAAAAAGTGATTTAATATGGTAAGTGGAAATCTTTTACCATTAATAACTATGATGTCTAGCCTTTTGATAAAAAGGATTATAAGATGTATATGAAGGTTTACACGCACATATGCATAATGATAACATTGACCTAACTAAATGTAACGTATTATATAAATTGGTGTTGTAAGAGGTTTAAGTTACCATGTTAAGATAATATTAAGGAACACATATACATGAAACAAGAGTGAGAATTGAGTTATTATAAGAAGAAATCATGTCTAACATTGAGAAAAGAGATGTTGTATGGCATAAGCACTTTCTTAAGCATTCCATATTGGTAAATTGAAGCAAGTCGAGCTTATACGACCAATAATCATGATTTCTTGAGTTGTAAGAAGAAAGAATTATGAAATGTATGAATGATAATAGTTTTACATGAATAGTAAGCTAAAATCATGTTAGTGAATTAACTAGTCTAAGCCAGATCGAGCTAAGTTAAGTAAATACTCTAGATTAGTGTAACAAGGTATTATTTGTTAAGGTTGAAGTCTTTCTCAAATGACCAGTGTAATATACTCATATGTTATTTGGTGTTATTAAAAAAAAGGTTGTTTATATTTATGCATGATTATATGACTTAGGGAAAGAGCTTAGCACATGTTTGTTTAATCGTGTAGGTTCGAGTTAAGCTCAAGAGGATCGGGCAAGAAGTGATTGCCTCGAGGATTTCAAGATTTTTGAAGGTCATTCCTGTTATGATTATTTTGTTATAGTATGTAATTATGGCCTGTGTTATTAATTATTATTATTTATGTCTGACCTTTAATAGGTTTATGATGATTGATGATTATCTATTGGTAGTGGATTAGGGTATTACAATTAACCTAAATAATGTAAGAAATATTTTTATTAAAAAACTAATCCTATGTTTTGCGAAAAAAATTGCAATCCTAGAATAAAAGGTTTACTCAAAGCCTTGATTGGTGAGTCAAGAGCGTGACTAGAAGTTGTGCCTCTCAGAAAAGCCCAAAAAATCATTTGAAAATAAAAATAGGGTGAGTCACAAGCTTGGTCTGTGACTCGCTATAACACCTTCAATTCATTCATGATTTCCCTATACTATTTATGGTTACCAACAACATTACTTGGTTACTATTCAATTAGTGAAGATTTTGGCAGCATAATGGCTTATAGACCGTGCTACCCAAACCTACAAATTGGAAAAATAACACTCTTAAAATGCAACCTCTACCTCTAATACACCTAACATTCATTGCACTTCTAATTCAATCATCAATCCACATCGCAATACAACTGTAAATTTCCAGACACATATGCTAAAAAATGTACACATATAATTAGCTTTCATAGCTCATTTGCATTCAATATACAACATTAATTACAATGTGACACAATCTCACATCCAATACATGGGTTGTCTAGTCTACGTGTCCATAAGTGCGTCATATGTACATGCCATTTAAATCCTTCTTCATTAAGTCCTCAATTACCTGTCCTTGTGCACAGTCAACAAACCATGCATTAAGCAACAGTTTTATACAGTGGTGGATACAATTACATAAAATTTCATTTAAATAAATAAATATATTATTATTATTATTATTATTATTATTATTATTATTATTATTATTATTATTATGTTTTTGTTGTTGTTGTTGTTGTTTTGTTATTATTGTTATTATTTTATTTTTCTATTTGTATATGTGGATTTTTTTAATTTCTGTCTAGTCCTTGTTGGCTTCATGTCATTACATGTTCATCTTTTTGGATGTGTGACTTTCGTTGCTTATAATTTTCACATTTATTTTACATTTATACCCCTACATTTTGTTTTAATTACACACTAGTTCGCTTAATGTAATTATTTTGTTCATCCCATTTTATTTGAATTTGTTCTGATTTCTTTGTAATTTGTAAACTTAACCTTACTGAGTATATTTTTTATATAACTCAATTTCAATATCATTATAATTTCTTTCCTTGCTAACTGAACAATATTTTACTGTATTTAATTCCTTTATTACTTTTAAATTATCCCATCCATTATGATATTCTCATTTAGGTTCTTACATTTATCAAATAACATTTAAATCTCATTAATTTTCTCAATATGGCATCTAAGTACTATGTTTGCTTGAATTACCATTTAAATTACTTTTCTAACTCAATCAACCTTTTTGCAGTCCCTTTGCTTGTAATTACTATTTTGCTCTCTGATTCTCCTTTTTAATATTTTTCACCATGAAATTGTATTTCCTTTCATTGTAGTCCTTAAATTTGCTTCCTTACCAAAATTACGGTCTCCTTACTATTTTTTCAACTTTTTGATTACATTACCGTTTTATTTTTAATTTACCAAATTTATTTAAATTTTCCTTATACCCTTCCTGTCTGTAGATTTTTTTGTCTATTGACTAATTTATACTTATTTATTCTTTTGTATCTTTTATTTTATTTTGACTTTTCAATTTACATTTTTGTTTCAATATTTCTTTATGATGTGGTAAATTAGCATTTTACCCATTTATAATTCTTTAAGCTAATTAAATCAATTTGATTCTCGTAATATTGTAATTTTGCTAGTTAATCCTTTTTATGCTTATTTTTCTTCCCTATTTCCAATTAATTATTACTAGAATGAAAATTTACAATTTAGTCCCTAAATTTTTTCTTTTTTTATACCGAACTTCAGTTGACTTCATATTGGCCCTATTTTTCTTTAATCATTTTTGTATTCCTTTTCTTTAATTATCCACTAACCTTTTTGTAGCTTGAAATCCTTAATTCATTCCTTTACCCTTCCTTATTTCTTCTTACTTTTATCTTTTCCTTTAATTCCCTCTTTTGTCCAAATTTAGTAAGAAAGAATTAGTGAGATTATGTTCTAAATTTTAACATCTAATTGCTACTAAATAATCATAATAAGGATTTTGTACAAGCCTATAATAAAATCCCTAATTAAAACTAACTAAAACTCAAGAATTCACATTTTTAGGGTTACTTTGTCTTATTAAAAATTCTCTATCTTCAAGCTTCTTTTTGCTCCAATTAAATTTCTAAAATGAAGAGGATGCTTTGTTATGTATTTGGTAAATTTTGGAATTGAGATATGGTGGGAGGAAAGAGAATTGAAGAAAAAATGGTGTAAATAACATAAGAATGGTGGTTCAAAATTTGCAAGGGAAAGGGATAAAATCTATTGATTTTTAGGGAGATTTAGAGACTTTTCTCAACTTCTCTATTTTTTCCTTTGGTGTGTAAAATGGGTGACCAAGATTTGATCATTTACTATTTGATCTAACAGTCAGTGCATTCGTATTTCAAAGTCAGAGATGAAATTCTTGGATTTATGAAAGATGAAAAGCTATAAAAGCATTTGCCATGGATGCTTTCATTAATCAAGACCAAAAGTTAGGGGTTTGAAGATGATTAGATATCGTCCTAGTCTCAACCATAAATGATGCCGATCAGGAATGTGCAACAAACCCTGACTTCTAAAAGGGATGCATTTATTAGATAAAAGGTCGATATGGGCTCTGCCTGTTGTTTTAATGATTTATGATAAGTCGATGGATAACAAAACCATCATGCTAGCGATGCATCATTTAAATTTATGTCCTATCAACTTTTGATGGTAGGATAGAGGCCTACCATGGTGGTGACGGGTTATAAAGAATTAGGGCTTGATTTCGGAGGGGGAACTTGAGAAATAGCTACCACATTGAACGAAGGCAACATGCATAAAAATTACCCAATCCTGACATAGGGAGGTGGTGACAATAAATAACAATACCGAGTTCTTTAAGTTTGGTAATTGGAATGAGTACAATCTAAATCCCTTAATGAGGTTCCATTAGAGGGTAAGTTTACTGCCAGTAGCCGCAGTAATTCCAACTCAAATAGCATGTATTTATGTTGTTGCAGTTAGAAAGCTTGTAGTTTATAAACCTATTATTGCACCACCTAAGGGTTATTGAAGAGGTGGAGCTATGAGAGCTACATTCGCTAGACAGAGTGCACAGGCACCTTTAATAGTAGGTATGTAACCATCTGGTCAGACTTATACAATTAGAGCCATAGAAGATCAAGATGCTTCTGATGTCATAGTAGATAAATTTTATTTATTTGATGCTTTAGTTTATACATTAATTGATCCTAGGTCCATACATTCATACCTTAACATAAAGGTTGCACATGGGAAGTGTTTAACTAGAATACAAATAGACAAGAATACCTTATTAGGCAATGATTTAGGCCACAATATGATAGTCAATAAAGTATTTAGAGACTGCCTTATCCAGATACAACATACTACTTTTCTTGCGAATTTGATTGAGCTTCATTTCAATGAATTTGATGTAATCTTAGGGATGGACTGACTTTATGAACATCAATAATGGTGGATTTTTGATAAAAAAGCATTACATTGAGAACCCCTAAAGTACATAAGATCACTATTATAAGGGAAATATCTATTCCCTTATCAAATATCATCTCAACTACTGCAACAAATATATGTATTCGAAAAGGGTGTTCAGCTTACTTAGCTTATGTGATAAAAGTTAAGGAAAAATAGCCCAAAGTCAATGATGTTCTTACAGTTTATGACTTCCATGATGATTTTCTTGATGACTTATAGGACTGCCACCAGAAAAGGAAGTTAAATTCATGATTGATGTGATACCGGGTACTACTCATATTTCTATAGCTCATTATCACATGGCCCCTATAGAGTTTGAAGATGCCCTTAGATGTTCTAGGCCTCACACGTGCTATATTGATGTATTCGACGAGTTTATAGCTTTGTGGCCAACAGGCTCAAGTAATCTTTTAAATTTCATCGTGATGGTGATAGATCATTGTGATTGTTAGTCTTCAATGAGGAATTCCTAGTAATCGCGAGGCATCAGCTAATGTACACTACATCCACTACCCTTTGTACACATCGCCCATCGCTCCTACTGATAATTGTCTTGTGAAGTGTTCGAATCATGGCAACATAGGGATTCACAATGGCGACGTCTCGAGAAGTCCATTTAACCTTATCATTTGGAGGAAGAAAAAGTCATAACAAGGTTTTCGTAGTGAACCTGCAGAATAATCATTATCGAAACCTAAAACAACAAAAAAAAATCCTTGAACATGTCATCGAACTCATGAGGTTTCAAGGGCCTTTGGTCCTTGTTGGTCCTATAGGCTGAGGAAAGGGATGACGATTGCAGGCTTCAGCCCTCATCAATCTCCCTCACATAGGCTTCCTAAATAACCACGGTGCAACACGTGCCAAAGAATTTTAAATGCAAAGGGATATCTCTAGCGACCTTCAGAGATGATGCGCTCGCAGGATACTCTATCCTCTTTTGATAAAAAAATAACTCTCAGTAATGAATATCTCAGAGCTCTTGCATCAATTAAGAATCACAACCAAAATGTGATACTTGGTGTGAATTGTAGGATCCCATGAACAATCAAGTCTTTAAACGTAAGTTATGCCCAAAGCTTTTTAGCCGAGGGCATGTCTGCTGATTTTTTAGGAGATTTAGAGAGTTTTCTCAACTTTTCTATTTTTTCCTTCAGTGTGTAAACTGGGTGTTTAATATTTGATCATTTACTATTTGATCTAATGGCTTATTTTTTAAGCCACTTTTCAAAATTTCATTGGTTCCTACATATATTTTTACTATGATGATGCTTATAGCTAATCATGGCCCATTTCTTATTGAAAGCTCTGCCCTTGGATAATTTAAATATGGCTTTTAATCCCACTAATTAATTTAACTTTAGTTTTTCACCATTTTTCTAAAATCGATGTTTCGCTTATTATAATAATCTAAAAATTTTCTCCCCGTGCAATAACATTTGAAAAAAACTTATGTTTAAAACTTTAAGTCATTTTGAAATCATTTCAATACACTTCCAGCTCCGGAGGCATAATTAGCCAACCCAAAATCTAAAATTTCGAAAATGTTGAAATTTTTTTTCTAGTTCTAATAGCTTCTTTATGCTATTTTAAATGGGTTTATATGATCAAAATAATTTGTGAAAGTCTTTAGCATATTTTTGAGACTAGTCAAACTTTCGGTTAACCTTTTTTACGGTACTATATAATGTTAGGTTTTAAAATACAAAAATAAAATTTTTACAGCGGAAAGAGAAACCCCATCGTGGATCCAAGCGATCCAATTGATTCAATGAAAAGAGGAGTGTAAACGATTACCAACCTCTCAAAGCACAAATAAATCGAATTGTAGGTGCGACCTTCACACAAAAACGACACCCTCTATCGGTATCCATATGCTAATGCAATGAAATGAATCACCTGAGGTGCTAGCTCCCTTCCTTGGCGGCTAGGGTTCTTTTCTCTCTTTTTTAGATAATAGAAAAAAAATGATTTTCTTTTTCTTTCTCTCTTAAGTGGTGGCTACAACTACCTGTTTATGCTTAATTAGGGTTTTATATATACATCACTATATATATATATAGTTAACCTAAACCTAATTAAGAGAGAGAAAACTTTAAGCCCACCTTTTTTATTAAAATAAGAAATACCTTATTTCTTATTTAAAAATAAGAATAATAAAAATATTAATCTTAAATATTATTATTATTGTTTATTTCAAAATTTTAATTTATCCCAAAATAATATTCGAAATGCCCAAATTAACTCTTAGTCCATTCATCACATTCTATGTGTGTGACTCAATAGGTTTATATTATATTGGCAGTGGGCCCCAATCCCATCACGAGTCCACAAGTCATAAGTGGCCTATAGCAAGACATTATGACTGCACAAATAATATGAATATCGATAATTTTATTTTAACCTAATAGAATATGTTATAATCCCTTTGTCACACGATATCTTGCTTTGAACATAAGTCCCTGGTCCACATCAAACTTATACAGTCCAAACATATAATTTCTCGATCACTAAGTAAACTGATAATATCAAATGATATTGATCGCTTCATCAATTCATTTGAGCATGGCCATGCATTTCTCAGTCTTACTTATCGAAGGTGTAGCACCCTAGTTCTCTTAACCTAACGATATCAATAATTTAACTCCTTAATCATGCATCACTATTCTATCAAATAGAAAACCTTACTATAAGGATTATCTTATACCAAAGCTTAACTCAACACACACACACACACACACACACATATATATATATATAATTGTTAAAGTATAATATTATATTATATACAAGTACTATAACAACATTACAATTCTTCATATAGAAAAACAACTGTACTTTTACAAGATTTCCAACACAACATAAAACCCTTGAAATACAAAAAGGAACCAAAAAGAAGACTATATACTTTATAATCTTCAAAGACTTATGTTGGCCAATTTGCTGTAGATATCCAGTCCTGTAAGAAAGTCCTATCCTTGCAACCTACATGGATGAAACACCCGTGCTAAGCTATAAAGCTTAGTTGGGAACACAAAATATAACAAACGACCACTCACAGTGGTCGCCAACTAGCATACATCATAAACTACAAGTATACCTTATGTACAAATGAAAGAGATACCAATTCAAAATGAATAAACAAGAGTCTACATATGATACCCAAATGGCTTAATGATAGTAATTTTGACATTAGTGCTTTTATATAACACAACATTTAATCATAAAAGCATAATTATAATGTAGACCTATAATTCATTCATTTAATGATATACCACTATTTACACTAAGTCATACATTACACATACCACACATTTTGACATATACTAGGAATATATACACACACACACACACGCATAATATATATATTATACACACACACACAGAGATATATATATATACAAACACACACATATATATATATACACACATATATTTTCAAATATAAGCATACGATCAACAATAATATATGTATATCCATAAGAAAGACAGAGCATTAGTATTATGAAAGTTTATCATTTATCGATCTAG
>CM075821.1:24370837-24460267 GCA_037975025.1 Excoecaria agallocha | reverse complement strand
AAAAATGACATAATAGGCTTAAATAGGGATTTTGGGCTTTAAGTGAGTGGATCTTGGTTAAACCAAACCCAACCCACCTAAGATCCATATAAAATCTAAGGGATAGGAGATATTTTGGCCAGCCACCTTATTTCCTTAAACTCCTCCTTCTCCCTTTAAGGCAGAAACAACCATAACCATTATTTTTTCATTTTTCTTCAAACTTTTTCTCATTTTCTCTCGCAATTCAAGAGAAATCAAGTGATAAAACTTTAGGTATCAAAGCGAGATAAGTGAAATTCATGAATTTAAATTGATTTTAAGATGCTTATAAGTATTTTAGGATGCCTAGAGTTCATTTATGTGGTCATTTTGAGCTTTTGAGATAAAAAAATTAGGATTTTAATGAAAGAAAAATTCGGCTATGATAGATTCACAAGGAGAGAGATAAACTTTTAAGGCCAAAGGAAATAAAAATGAAGTATAGGCAAGCTTGAGCTATGAAAAAAGGTTAGTGACTAATAAATTCTCCTATTTTCCTTAATTTTGCATGATTTTTCTTTATGTAACTTAAAAAAAATTTTAAAAAAAAATGTGTAATTGAAATTGACAATAGAATATTAAAATTGGACCTTGAATATGCCTATTAGAATGTTTAAATTGAATTGAATGAATGTGTAAGGTAGATAACCTTACTTGGCCAAATAGTTCCTTAATGGAAATTAATATTTATTTTGTGTATTTTGATGGAATTAAGCCATAAAATGATTGTAGAAGTGAAATAATATATCCATGGATTTTTGTAAAATTTATAAAAATTAATTGAATATTTTTTAGAAGGAATTTAATTATGTATTAAATGAAATTGTAGAATTATTGTAAAACAATTCATAATTTGATGAGAAAATGGTGAATTATTTTGAAATAATTTACATACTATATAAAAGTATTGAAAAAGTTAACTGACAAATATACTGTATTGAAAAAGTAAATAAAATTGTCAAAAATTTGAAAAATGATTTAAAAATATGTGAAATTTTGCCTTTAGCAATAGTCAGATAATCAAAATCAAGCTCATAATATAATTGGCTAGTTATAGGGATATCTATACCGCGGTACAAGTCATGACGACTTATTTTGCTATGGTAGAATCACCGATCTTCCATAATATCTGTCTGTTCTGTTATATGCTTCATGAAAAATGATCATTTAGGATAATTTTTTAGTTTGTATTGTGATCTTGTGAAGTTCACATTCCGTGTATCCGATCTAAAAATTTTTTGTCGGGAGTGTACTAGGGGTATTGTGATAAGAATAAATTAAAAGTATAAAAAGAAAGCTAAAAGTGAAGTTTAAAGTGAAAAAAAAGGCCAAATTGAAACGAAAAACACGTTTAGGGGTAAAATGATAATTTTTTTAAAAATTGTACTTAATGATTAAAAATCATTAAAAATGATTAAAAAATAAAATATTAATTTAATGATTAAACAGTCCAAAAATACACTTTTATAAAATATACGAGTTAAAATATAATTTTACATAAAAAGTTAAAATAAGGAATGATTAATTATTTTATATGCCAAAAATTAATTGAAAAGTGAAAACAAGAAAATTAATGGCAATTTTGTAATTAAAGTGTAAAAAAGGTATTTTTGTAATAAAATTTAAAAACTAAGGACTAAATTAAAAAGTTACCAAAGTTTTTGTATTAAATCGAAAAAACTATTAAAAATATTGAAAAATGCTTTTTGATAAAAAAATTAATAATTTTGCATAATTAGTGTAATTATATATGTTGAAAAATATTATAATTTTTAGTCACTACTGAATATAGTTAATGCTCAACACGTAAAATTTATTGCGTGCAGGTATAGAAGACGAGCTGGAGCAATAGTACACTTGGATGAAAAATTTTAAAGGAATAGAAGTTATTTATTTTGTATCGGCATGTATAATTTTATAATAGTTGAAGTAAAACCATTGACCTGTATTGGTATAATGACTATATATATGTAAATATTTGGTTGGTGTGGATGATTTGTGTATAATTGAAATGAAATTGAGTATGTGAATTTGATGTATATATTGTTTTTAAACTGTTGTATCTCTGAGAGACTGTAAAAATTATTTATATTTCAAGTGGCTAATTAAATTTATAATTATTATATTATCAAATTTTTATAAAATAAATAATAAAATTTAATAGTTATAAGTCAACGATAAATTAAACTTATAATATAAATAATAAATAAAAATTAATAAATAAAGGTTTATGAGGTTAATAATATGATATTTAAGTTAAAATAAAAAAATATTTCGATCAATCGTTTAAATCAATATTATCGTTATAATAAGAATGTTAAGTATATTAACAGATTGATTAATTTTTTTACATATATATTGATTGAGCCGTCAAAATTTACCTCCTGTCACTATCCCATCCCAAAGTTTTCAAAGAAGCAGCAGCAGGAGGAAGGAACAGAGGGAAGACTCCAAATAGTCAACATCACCCAGGCCATGTCAATTAAAATTTAAAAGCTTTTTCACGTTCTCTATCGACTCCTGATTTTCTTCCCATTCATTTCTAATTTCCCCTGCAAAGTTGAGAGCTTTATTCTTTCAGAGGGTTTTATCATCTCTAAAGATGGCTGCTTTCCAGACCCAGGGAGGTTCTTCCTCTCGTTTGTCTCCCTTTGCTCGCCCTTTCACCATCAATCGTTCCAATTCAACTCTTTCCCATTTACCCCAGTACAATTCCAACTTAGCTGCTGCTGTGCTTCCTCGATCCTTTTCCGATTTCACTTGCGAAGGTTATTCAGTCAGCACTGCACCTTATTATGCTCACTTTGATGCTTCTCCTACTTTCCAATATGCAAACAATCCTTCGATTACTTCTCCTGATTCTTATAATTTTCAATTCTCATCTCGGGATTTTCAACTTCCAGTTGACTCAAAGTCAACCTTCGATGTTATGCCCATCAATGGCACTATGGTTCACCATAATGTTTCTGTTGGGAAAGAAGAGGAGGAGAGGGTTGATCACCGGTGGAAGGATAAGGACGCTTTCGCTTCTATTTCTTATGGTATCTCTTCTATACAAAGTCAGTCATATCTTTTCTCTCGCTTTTATGCTCCCTATGTGTAAGATTATTTTTATGTTGAGAAATTTTAAATGTCAAGCTTTATTCTGCATTTTACTTGGTATGAGCTTAAGCCTATATATGCCTTGTCGCATAATGCAATGCATACATGTAATAGATAGAGACATAGGCAAGGCATGACAGATGTTATGATGCAATTTGGACTCTCTTAACGCTTGCTTTCAAGCTCTTGGTTTCATTTGCTTTGACTTAGTTACTTCACTTCCTAATGCACAGAGTATCCACATAGCATGATCCCTTTCGTGGGAATCTTATAAGTATAACTAACATGATGATATGGTTTATTCATTCTCCAGTTTTTTTGAGTCTCAAAAGCTTGAAGATAAAGTCTTCACACTTTAGCCAACACTTTAATTGGTTCTGTGATAGTTATGGACCTGTGTTCATGTATATTCTTGAATCATGATGACACCACAACATGTGCATGACTTTGGGTGCATTAAGAGTTCTGGCTGACTCCAATTGTGGCTTATTGTTATTATTATTTCTGTTGAGTATGTATAATATGCGACATGCTGCAGGGTTTGGTTTTTATTTTTTCTCTTTCTTTTCTTTTGATCCCAGAATGGCTATATGTTTGCTTGTTTAACCATCCTTAAGTGCAGCTTTTCGTTTGAATTTGGCTGCTGACTTGTACTTTTGACTTGTTTCTCACTTTCCAATGAAGTAATACTATGTTTAATTGCAATAGCTTGTGAGATTTGGAAACTGTATAGAGATAAGACAACCTAGGAAGATATATTAATTAAAAAATGTTTAGTAATGAATTATATCTGGTGGGACAAAAATGTCATAAGTTTGTTGCCTTCTGTGCAGGAAACACTCCTGCTGAGGGATTGAAGCAATGTGGTGAAACATCTGCAAATTTGTGTGGAAAATGGATTGGAATTTCAGAGAAAGATAATAAGATCATATCAAAAGGTTTGTACTTTGTCTCTTTTCCTACCATGTCAGAGTTGCACTCCATTGCAATGCTTAACTTTCCTCAAAGTGGGTGATAATATGGTAACATGTGTGATTTAAATACCACTGATATGAAAAACTTCTGACGGTAAATTTGCATTTATGCAGCAAAACTGAAAAGTTCATGTTCATCAGAAAGTAATTCCTCTGCTGTTGATTTTGCTGGATCATCGGGCACTGGTACAGGGTATTTCCCTCTTGATCTTCCTTTACTATACAATCTGGACTCTGGTGGATATGATGCATTGAGCTATAATAACCTTTTTATCTACTATCCATTCAGTGTAAAGGAGCCTGATACCCCATTTGATGAAACTTCCCTCCAAATTCTGCCAGATAAAAGCAAAGATGGGAAGAAAGGAAAACCTATATTTGATGAGGTTATGGACTCATTGGCCGAGATTCAGATGATTAACAATAGTGTTCCGCAGGACTTGACTCTGAAATTGCCTAGTGGTGGAGAAAGTGAATCTGTAGAAAATTTGACTAAAATGTTAGGTGAAAATGATTCTGATTTGGATTCACCGTGCTGGAAGGGAACATTGGCTTCTGATAGGAACTCCTTTGGAGACTCGGGACCTACGAATTCACAACTTAATACTAGCATTTCCTGTAAAGGAACCTTGGCTGCTAATCATAAAACATTTGCAGACTCTGGATCTGTGAATTCACATGCTAAAATTGTTCAAGAATCGTTGTGTGGTTTGCATCCTATGGCATCTCATTGGTGTACTAGCAATGATAAACAAAGCGTTGGTTACAATGAGAAAGAACGTGGTGGAGTTGATTCCTTGTTTACCCTTGAGACTGCATCTTCAGCTGTTAATTTGCTGTCCAAGGATCATCGAACAGCAGATTCTCTTTCAGCAGGATCTTCTTCAGATTTGAGAAATATTGTCGGAATTCATTGCTTTAGTGACATCCGTATTCCAGATCAAGAAGATGCTTTGAAAAACTCACTTCATAGTTCTCTGGTTAGTTTTTCTGGCATGCTTCAGCCTTCGGATGTGGCAAATCACTATAAATCAAATGTCCAACGTAAGTCTGGGCCAAATTTTGCAGTCTCTATAAGAGGGACTGAGGATGATCTACATCATGGTTCAACTAGTATTTTTTCTCCTAGCAAAAGTGCCTATAGTTCCTTTTCCTGTAGACTTGGTGTTCATTCTGATTTTACGGAAAAACATGGGGGTGCAACTAGATCTTTTTCTAGACCTCCAAGATTGGATATTCAAAAAATGGTTATTACAATGAATAAATTGTCCGAATTGCTTGTGCAAAACTGTTCAAATGATTTGCATTATTTGAATGAGCATGAGCGTGATATAATCAAGCATATCATAAGTAATCTTAACATTTGTCTCAGAAACAAAATTGGAGAAAGAACTTTCACACCTGATGAATCAAGTCATCCATGTGCTTCCTACTTTCTTAGGAAGTCAGCTGATCTTCAAAAGGTATGGTGTTTTGGTCTATTGTGCAAGCTGTGGATCTGATTTGAAGTGATAGAAGAAGTTTGCTTTCTATTACAAAACATTTCTAAACTTTCTATTTGATTCTCAGGCATGCTGTCTGAAGTTTCATGAATTTGCTTCATTGTCTTTTATCTTAGATCCAAGTCTATCCTACTTCATATTTATCAAGGATGTTTCAATATCAGTTCTATGTACGACAGCTTTTAGCTATGGCATGATTTGTCTTATTAACTGTAGTTTTAAAGTTTATTATTTCCTTCTCTCGAGAGAATGACTAGTTGAATACCATAGTTTTATGCATTTTGCCTTGGTGCTGTTGTCGTCCTCTTCTTCTTCTTCAAACAACATCCCTTCCCCCCCACCCCCCCCCCCCCCCCCCCATCTTTTGTTTATGTTGCATCTGTGTGTTATGCTATGGGGTATAATGTGTGAAATTTTGATCCGACTGCTCCTCCTCTTCTACTGAGAACCTGAACAATTCCTATATCAGTTCTCAATCTCACATATTCAAGTAAGAAGGACAGAGGCTAAGAAGCTTCCGAATAATGTCTACTGCAAGAATGAGCCCGAGAAACATTTTAACAATTCTACTAGTTCCTTCCAGTGAGAGACTACTTGATTCTATATCTTCAAGCAAGGATGATAGAACCAAAAGGGGGGAATGCATAACTCAGGTACTCCTTTTCCATTGAGATGCTGAAATTTGTTTTCAAGATTTTGCATAAAAAAACTTTTTATGTGGTTTATGCTAGTACCGGTCACCGAGAAGGCTTTGACAAAATATAAAAAATGTGAATCCTCAACTTTTGATGTACGAGGCTGAAGCGCATGGTGTTTTATGAACTACGAAAGTTGTATGGAGCTTGAAAGCTTAGCTAGGTGGAGAGATGCGGATCACTAATCACATGTAAACTAATGATTGTGTTGATCATGAAAATTGTGGCCTGCTAATATATTTATTCTGTTTTTAGGGAGGCCATGTTTACCATAGAGCTATTGTCCTCCATTTGGGACATATATAAGCTTGTTCATTACTACGGTAGAGCTCGGCGTACAATAGTACATGCAAAAATAAAGGGAAAAAAAAGAGCTAAAATTAATAGTTTGTTTTTACATGAAATTGGGCAAAATGACCCTAAATTGAAATTGGTTTTTAATATGATTCAAAATTTGATTTTGATCATAAAAGTTCCAGCGCCAAATTCAAGCTTAATTTATATGGACGGGGCTCTAGGCAATACAGAATCATCTTCAGGGCAATGGGCCTCAATTATTGACAGGCAAAAGTGCAGTTCCAAATTTCTGGAGTCCGTTTTCTTACAAGAGCCTGTGTCAGATCATCGCATCACATGAATCCTTTGAAGTCCCAGTTCGCAACAAAGCTAAGACCTGGAGTTGATATCCTTAGGTTTTTGGATGCATTGCTTATCAAACTATATGATGAGCTACATATTTTTATGACTCAAAGAGGAGTTCCACAGAACGAGGAACATGTTTAAGGGAACAAAGTCCTAAACTCATATATGTTTTCTAGGACACACTTTTACGTTCAAGAGGATCCAGTATTACTAAAACAAAGATTAAGTTAAACCTAACCATGTAGTAATTGCAACTAGCTTTATGGTAATTGGTTCTTTGAAAAAGGAAATAAAGAGTGAATGAAAATTTGTTGATGGGCAGAGGATCATTTATCTCTCATTTACTGGGTAGTGGTACCGCATGTAACATTTCAGGCTTAAGTTATAAATGCCCAGTTGGAAGTACAAAGACAACCCATGAAGGCTGAAGCCATTCACCCACAAGGACAAATACTTGACAAGTCATGTCGTGGGGACCCCTATTGGGATCCCCATTTCACTAGTTATTTGTTTTATGCTTAAGCTTATAGAATGGTTTTGCCATTCAACCGAACCATAACTTAAAAAATCAAACTATTTTTTCCTTTTAAGCCCTGGTAATTGTCTCCATATGGTCCAAGTTATTTAATCAATCATTGCAAGAAACCAAAAATGGTTATGGTAGTATTATAATAGGTGGAATGAGATGGGAAGAGTAAAGAAAGGAAAAGGAGAAACAAGCAATGAAGGTAAAAGGGAGAAAAAGAAAAGAGAAAGGAAAGTGTGGACAAAATAATAGGACGAAAGAAAATATATGTTAAAAGGGGGTGAAGAAGGATAAGGGATGGGCAACTGGGCCTGAAGGTTTTTTTTTCTTTTTGGTTTTACCTAGATTTGTGGGTGATTCAAAATAATTGTATGGAAAATGATAGTGATTACTTAGGTTATGTGTGAGTTCATGAATTGATTATACAAGCAAGTATAGATTACGAATGTGGAATGTGGAGAAATGAAAATAGGATGTAGAATTGTGTAGTGAGAGAATGAGAGCAACAATCATGGGGGGTAAAGGCATTGAATAAGCAAGACAAAAAAAAAAAATGAAGCTCATCTCTATCCAGGTGAGTCAGAGATTTCTGAGAGAAATTTTTGGTTGTCAGGTCAACACCAATCCCAATCCCTATCCCGTTCCCAGTCCCCACTTGCTTTGCTTTTCTAAATTTTTCCTGAAATTATATATATATATATATATATATATATATATATATATATATATATATATATATATATATATATATATATATATATATATAATGAATCTTTACGGCAGCAGTGGAGGAAGAGAGTATGCAGCTTATAGCGTAAGCTGGTACTATCAGGGGCTATATATTTCAATTTAATTGCGGTTGTTTTATGGGATCGGCTGCCACTCTTTGCACTGTTGACGTTGTTAATGCTCTGTCTCTGTAATTATATGAAAGCCGTATATAGCTGTAGTTTTTTATTTTTTATTTTTCTCTATTTCCCTTCCTTCTTCTTCTGCTGCTGCTGTGCATGCTTTCTTTTTTCCTCCATGAAACTGTCATTCTATATATGATCATCGATCCCTTAACAAAATTAAAATGATGAATGCCAACTATTTCATCATAGCCGTTCATTGCTGTTGATATGGTAAGTAGTTATACATTTACAGCAATTTGTAACATTAATATTGAAATCTTGAAGTTGAGAATGAGAATTGAATTACGTAGGGTTGGAAGAGAGATAAATAAATAAATAAAGTAGGCAGAGGATAGTGCATTAAAAAACATTTAAAAGAAAGAAAGAAAGAAAACGTGGTCCATGCAAATAGTGGGGAGGGATAGTGGGAGTAGACTGCACGCTTTGGTCTGTCTACTCTTGAGCAAAAGCCAAAAGCATTAAGAATATGAAAAATCTAAACACTTTTATCTATTCTCTCTTTATTGTCGTCATTGATTACGCCTATTAACCCTAAGCTTTGCATCAACTCTAGGATAGTAGGGTAGGGACCTCTCCTCTCATGCATCTTAGATCTAATTTACCTGCCCTTCAGTTCCTATTGGGGGTTGGACTTTTCACATCAACATCTTAGATCTATTTTACCCGCCCTTCAGTTCCTATTAGAGGTTGGACTTTTCCATCTGCATCCATAACCTATGCTTATCAGTTAGTTAATGACATATTAATATTAAAATCACAATTCAGAAAAATGGGATCGGATAGGGGTAAGGTAGGGAGAGTCTAAATATAGTAAAAGTGGTGAAAATGGGAGATGTGGGTAATGGGGGAATTCGGTTGCTTGGAATTGTACATATCATTGCCAATTTAACAAGCACGTCACATCAGTTGGGTTTAAGGTTAGTTACGTCATCTATCATAGCATGTGAGTGTATAGCGTTAAAAGGGGCTGAATTAATCTATCAGCAACCAATTTCTAATTTCATCCACATTTCCACACCATTTCGTTACCCTTGTCTCTGCTCATATCTTCCTTTCTCTCTCCCTAGCTACTTCACACCTATATAACTTATTACATTTCTAATTAGTTTTGGTCTCGTCCTTGTAGATTAAACTTATAGCTAATTACATTTGGCTGCCCACCTATTTTGCTAATCGCTTACATTTGCTGTCTAATTACACCAAATGTGGTCATCATGAAAACTAGGATGTGTCGCATTTACTTAGCTTTCAACCAATATATATTATGATTGTCCCTTGAAGAATTCTAAGGGGATAACCAAGAGGTGAAACTTCTGGATAAACCGGGTATATAATATGATAAAAACTGAATAAGAAGACAAATGATTTTTGTAAAATCAATTTTATTCAATTGCCTTGCCTCCTCTGTTCACTATACAATATAAAGAATAAGTACAACATATTTTATGCCCCGATTCACTTAATTACATCCCTTAAATACAGCTGAAATATTAATCTAAAAAGGTAAGAATAACACTAACAGATATAGCAATGAATTACAATATCATTTGACCACAAATGCAAGCTGGCATTGACACCCCCCTCAAATTGATGCTGGTGAATCAAACAGCATGAATTTGTGGAGAAAGAACTGATGTCGAGCAGAAGGAAGCAATTTAGTCAATATATTTGCAATTTGTTGATCTGTGGAAACATAAGGAAGAGTTATAACGACATTATCAAAAGATTCACGAATATATGGCAATAAACTTCAATGTGTTTGGTGCATTCATGGTAGATAGGATTGGAGACAATCTGCATAGCATTGGTATTGTCAGCATGCAGAGGGGTATGAAAAAATTGAGAATATCCCAACTCAGATAGCAAACCACGCAACCAAGTAATTTCAGAACAAGTGGTAGACATGGCAGGACATTCAGCCTCTGTGGATGATTTAGAGAAATTTTCTTGTTTCTTACATTTCCAGAAAATCAAAGCATCGCCCAAGTACACACACCAACCAGTAGTAGAATGCCTTGTATCGGGACAGTCAGCCCAATCAGAATTACTATAGGCAACAAGATTAAGTTGCGAACCTGTAGGGAAGAAAAGTCCACGAGCAGGAGTGCCTAGAAGGTAATGAATAATTTTTTTAATAGCTGCCATATGTAAATGACGTGGGGAAGTGTCACACCCTTCTATGAACAGTCTTTTCCGATGTTGACTTAACCGTAACAGTGAAATTTTTTTTTTATTTTATTTTATTGCTAACTTATAATCACAACCTAAAACGGAATCCAATTTCATACCATTATTATTTTTTTTTCGAAATTCCGGCAGCATAACGGCTAGTACTTTCTAGCCTCCTGAAAAATCCAAACAAGTACAGCCTCTCAGAGGCAACACAATTCATATAAACAATAATCATATAACAATAGAACAATCCATTCAATCCATACTCATCATTTACAATTCACATCTGACAATTCTCATATGAACAGTCTTTAACATATTAAAAACTTATCTCAATTACATATCATTTCTATACTATCACTAACTAAGTATATACATGCCACGCTTACAACAACAAAGATACAATAACTTCATCTTCTTGCTCTGATTCTTCATGTAATAAGCTTCACTGTACTATGCTCCCAGAACACCTTGTAACCTGCACGCAGTAAACACTACGTGCTGAGCACTAGATATGCTCAGTGGTGACTATAAATCCAAGAATTTCCCAATTAAGCATAATTTCGTCTTTTAAGACAATACTTTTCTTATTTCATTTAACTTGACTTAACATTAGTTCTTTAAGTTCATTAACTTGATATTATCATTTATTTATACAATTTTCTTTACTTTAACTCTAACTTTAACTTTAATTCTTATGATTCTTACCTGGCTTAACTTGTACTTTTACAGTTTCTTAATTACTTTAGCTTTTACTCTTACTGTTTCTCCTTACTTTAACGTTTACTTTTACGATATCCTTTTTGCTTTACTTTTACTTTCACGTTGATTTCATTGTCTTTTCATTTAACAAGTTATATTGTTACTAATGTCTTTACTTATGGATCTTATTTCATTCTTTTTACATTAATCGTATTCAACTACTTTTAAATTGTATAATTTATATATAAATCTTCATATTATTCTTTTTACACTTACTCATGTTCAACATACTTGTAACCTATTCATTTTACCTTATTTTGACCTTTTAGCGTAAAATTACGCTTTTGGTCCTTTTGTCTAAAAAGGTCATTTTCAGAATCTTTAAGTTACTAAATTACTATTTTACTCTTGTTACACGTTTCCTTATTCAAATTGCTCTTTTTATCTTAATTTTGGTAAAATTACAATTTTACCCCTAAACTTCTAATTCTTTTCTCTTAGGTCCTGTTTCACATTTAATCTTGACTTATAACTTCCTATTCATTCTTTTAACTTTATTTTCATGTAAAGATGCATATTAAATCACTTTCTTTATAATTATGCAATTAATGATCATTTATGGTTTAATTCTTATAAAACATTTTCTTTTTCTTTTAAAACAGTTCTTTCCTTTTAAAAGAAATCTTTTGCGTTTATGACTTTTCATATTCCTTTCATTTAAACAATATTGATTTGTTCATTTCCAGTACGCCCCTAGTACAGTACAGACCCAGCAGAAAACCTTCAGACCGGATATGCGGGACGTGGACCCCACAGGGCCACAATAAAATGAGAAATAACCTTTAAAAGTCATCTCTCACAACATATGAACATATGACAGTACGTATGATATATATATATACTATGGAGATCAACGATCCGTCCATAGTAAAGCAAGTCGCCATGACTTGCACCGCGGTACAGTAATCCCTATGGCTAGCCAATTATATCCTGAACTAAGTTTTCCTGCCAGACATTTGCTAAGGGCATAAAACATTACATTAAACTGTTAAACATTTTCTTTTTACACTTTTAATTTCTGTACAACATCATTTAAATTCTTTTCAAGTAATGTATGCACTTTTGCGACACATTACAAACATTCACATCTTTTAGTACTTTTTAACCTTTCAGAACGTTTTATTTTCTTTCTTATAAATTCTTGCATTTTTTTTTTCAGTCAATTACACTCTTTTCAGTGCTTTTGATCACTTAAAGATTTTCACTTTTATTGCTTCACTTCCTTTTCATATTATGCTTTTTAAGTCACTTTTTAGCCCTTTTTATACACTTATGAATTATAAACATTTATAATTCACATTTCTTTCATTCTTTTTATGTAATTGCATTCATTTTACTTTTATCCGAAATCTGAGTCATTCGGATACGCCAATAATACTGATCCATTTTACAATAATCTAGTCTTTTAATACTTTTATATTGACTATTTTATTTTGATAAATTAGTCGCATTTGTACTTTAACTTTTCAATCTTTTCATACGTTTTATAAATTATAGCATTACAGTGCATAATTTCTTATTGTGTTGTCTATTATACATTATTTACAATAATTCGGTAATTAACCTTTTTATGACTAATTTATGTGATAAATTAGTCAAACCTTTAATTTATAACTTTTTAACTTTTATTCGGAATTTGTAATATTTATACAGGTTGTGAATTATTTAGTAATACTTCACTCATTTATTTGAATTTAAGAACATCTTAATAACATTTAATCATTACATGTACTATACTTTTTACTTTCTTAGTCCGTCATTTGACCTGTCATCTTCCTTCAATTTATTGTAAGGAACATAAATTAATTTATCTTACTCTACTATTTTGGGCTTATTTATTGAATTATTTGTCAATAATTCAATAATTATTTCAGAATTATTCTTCTTATTATTCATTTAAATCTCATGAATTTACATATTATTTATTTTACTTTTAATAGCCTTTTTCACTTATTACATTAATTAATTATATTAATTAATCATGTATGTCTTATGAATTATTTAACAATAATTTATTAATTTCTTATAACATATAGTTCAATGTTTGACTTATAATTTTCCAATAGTTTCCATAATTTTACTTCAAAATTATGAACAATTTCAATTTATATACTTATTATCAATTTAAGGCATAATTAATAAAATTCCTTAATTTTATTAATTATTAACATACAATACATATTTCACAAATATTCAAATAATACCAATAATTTTCTTAACTTAGATTACATGTCAAATTTAAGCCTAATTAACATATAATTAAACAATCACACATTAACTCAAATAATTCATATTAAATTCAATATTTTTCTCTAATTACAATTAAAGACAAAATTCAGTAAAATTAAGGGAAATTGAAGGATTTTATAGTCACATACCCGTCGGTGTCGAAAATTCCATTTTTCTGGTCACCGGAGTCTCGCCGGAGCCTCGCCGGCGCGTGGCCGGAGCCTCGCCGGAGAAGCACCGAGGCCGTCAACTGGTAGATCACGCTACCGATGACTTCCTGGCGTTGTTCACGCGCCCCAAAACGGCCGCCGTTCACCGGGATCGGAGTTTAAAACTCCTGCCGTCACCCTCCCCGATCTCCCTGCTGCCGGCGAGTGGGGAGGAGAGGCAGCAACGGGAGGAGTCGCCTCCACCTTACGGAGTCTTCGGTGCTGATCGTGACTCCAAAAACCGTCACCGATCACCGGAGCAAGGAGAGGAAAGCGCTGCCAAGGAAAAGAAGAAGAAAAGAGAGAGAGAAGGAGGTGATCGGCGCTGCCGTTGGTGGGTCGAAGACGCCGGCGCACGGAGACGAAGCCGCACGGTGGACGCCGGCCTACCGATGATGGCTCCGGTGGTTGGCTTCACCGGTCTTCCTCCCCAGCTACGCCCTTCCCCGATTCTTCCTCTCTCCATTCTTTCATTTTTTTTTCTTTCTTTCTTTCCTTTATTACCCTTTTGCCCCAAACCTTTATATATATATATATATGTGGCCCAAGCCGGTTTTCTCCCTTCCAGACATCATATCACTCCGAAAATAGTACCATTAGCTTTATTTCATCAAAAATAGCTTGTACATAAATTTTCGGCTCAATCAGAGTCCGTGTCCGGTCCGATTCAAACCGATCGGTCCGATTCAAAAACTGTCAAAATCACCGAAACACTTATTTATTTTTACCAAAATATTCTTCATGAAATTTCATGAATAACTGTAAAATTTAACAATTTTTGAAGTCCATTTACTATTTTTAAAATAAGGTCAAAGTTCGGTCAAACCAAAACCGACCCGGTACCTTTTTCGTATTTTTAACTTTTCGAGGCCCAAATGACCTCAATTTCACTTCAAATTTCAACCCCGAGGTCACCGTGACCAATACTTCCCAATGGTCAAATAAAATATTTTCGGATTTAGGGTGTCCTTTCGGGCCCGGAAAACCCTATTCACTGCCGGAAAGTACTATTCACGGCTAACCCGGTGTTGAGGCCATTACAGGAAGTCATAAATTGACTCACCAAATTGATTGCAAAAGAGATATATGGGCGAGTAATATATAGTCAAGTAAACAAAACTTCCGACAAGATACCGATATAAAGTTAGGTTTGGAAGGAGATCTTCTTCATCTTTCCTTAACTTGATATTAAGTTCCAATGAGTAGGAACTGGATCAGAGTTCTGTAGACCAACCAAGTCAATAATGTCATTAATGTACTGATATTGATTTACAAATATACCTTTGTTGCTTTTATGAATTTCAAGACCTAAAAAATAAGTAAGAAAGCCAAGATCTTTCATGTGAAAGATCGCATGTAGAGAGTATTTGAGAGTCTAAATTGCACCAATATCATTACCAGTAATTAAGATATCATCTATGTAGATAAGTAGAGTAGCAATTCCCACAGAGGTCTTCCACAAAAATAATGAGGGATCATATTGACTTTGCAAAAAAGACAATCGAAGGAGAGTTTGTTGAAATTTCTCAAACCAAGTGCGAGGAGCTTATTTCAGCCCGTATAAGGAGTGTTTCAGGTGACAAAGATTGTTAGAGGTAGTAGTCAAACCTGGAGGAGGCCTTACAGAAATGGTTTCTTTAAGGTCGCTATGAAGAAATGTATTTTTGACATCCATTTGATATATTATCCAATTTTGAGAAGCTGCAATAGCCAAAATTATGCGAACAATAGTCATCTTTGCAATTGGAGCAAATATTTCGTCATAATCAATACCATATTTCTGATGATTTTTAAGAGCCATCAAGCGAGCCTTACATCGGTCAGATAACCCATCAGATTTAAATTTAACAAAAAATACCCATTTGCAACCAATCGGAGTGATGGAAGCTGGACATGGTATAATCTCCCAAGTATCATTAATCTGTAAAGCATCAAGTTTCCTTTTGAATATCTTATTGCCAACGATCATATTTCAATGCTTCGAAATAAGGTTTAGGAATAGTAATAGAGGAGATGGTAGCAACTAAAGATTTATGAGTTCCAAACTACTCTGGAGAGTAGGTGTACCAGTTAGAAGGTCTGAAAGTGTGAGTGAATCTCCACAGTGGGGGTGGTTCTAGGTCAGTAACTGATGTAGGAGTTGGCGTAGAAGTAGGATATAGCAACTCAATAGCTGAAGCTGATGGGAGAGTTGATACTATTGGAGGATCCGCAAAACAGATCTTTTCCCTATTCCGTCTTGTATAAATGAGACTAGGCCTAAATTGAGTGTTAAAATACAAAGAAGTAGAAGTGAAAGAAGTGAACTTATCGGTAAAAGTGGGCAAGAAGGAGTGGGTAGGAAGATCGAAATCATTGGCATAAGAAGGAAAAAAATATTGGTGATATAAAAAACAACATTCTGAGAAACTCTAAGTAATGGAGGGATCAAAGCATATAAAACCTTTTTGTTAAGGGGCATACCCCAAAAAGGCACATTTCGCAGATTGTAGGGAGAGCTTATATCGTTCATGAGAAAGGAGAAAAACAAAAAGGATACAACCAAATGGGTGTAAATGATTATATGCAGGGTGTTGATCATGTAACAAAAAATATGGTATTTAGTTATTGACAGTGGGTGAAGAAAGGCAATAAGATGAACAGTGGTTGTCAAAGCTTTAACCCAAAATTTTGAGGGGATTAAAGAATGAATAAGCAAGAAACGTACCATATCAAGAAGATGGCGATTTTTTTCTCAGCTACTCCATTTTGTTGAAGGGTATAAGTGCAAGTACATTAAGAAATAATCATTTTTTCTTGCAAAAATTATTGAAATGGGTTTAACATGTATTCACCTTCAGAATCAGAACGAAAAATTTTGATGCTTTTGGAAAATTGATTTTCAACCAAAGCTAAAAATTTTATGAAAGCATACAAAGCTTTAGATTTACGATGTAATAAATATATCCAAGTAAAGCGACTGTAATCGTCAATAAAGGTTACAAAATATTTATATTGGGCATAAGATATAACAGGTGAGATTCCCTATACATCACTGTTAATTAAATCAAAATAATGAAAAGAATGAGTTTCACGAGAAGAAAAAGGTAGAGTTTTGCTTTTACCCATTTTACAACTATCACAATCAGAGATAACATCTTGATAAGAAACTTGAGTTTTATTTCCTAACATCCCAGACTTGAACATGTAAGAAAGAATTCTATTATTTGAATGGCCTAACTTATCATGCCATAGCTTGAGATCAGGTTGAACAAAATGAGAAAAAAAAAACACTCGGAGGTAGGCTTGGTTGTTTTTGTAAGTGGAAGAGGAAATAGTGTACCCATTTTAAATCCCTCCACTATAATTTTTCCTGACACTAACTCCTGCACAATGTAACCAGATGGAGAAAAAAATAACTTTACAATTATTCTCAACCATTTGTTCAACAGAAAGTAAATTAATAGATAAACCAGGAGCAATGAATGCATGTTTCATAGATGGGGAATAAGAGATATCACTAGTTTGCAGTGATAAGAATAAGATTTCCATTGACAGTCTCAATTTGCAAGTCTCCATCATATTTTTTGACATTAATAAGATGATCAACAGAAAAAATCATGTGATTTTATGTTGCTAAATCAACTAGCCAAAACTTAGAAAGAGATGAAAGTTTACTAGTAAGACCCAAAGCAGAAAGAGATGAAATAATAATTTTCTGAACATTCTCTTGAGTAATGGAAGAGACAAATGGTTGAGCCTGACACTATCGGTTGGAGAGTCATCTACTGAATTGATGGTTAAAGTGTGTAAGGCATTAGGATTATGATTTTGTGGACACTTCCTGCATTCTAAAATAATATGTCCCTTGGTCTTGCAATAGTTGCAAAATTTTTTAGAACATTGATTTGCAATATGACCAAACCCCTTGCAACTGTAACATTGAGTGTTACTCAAATTGCAAACTCTTTTTCCCTGAGCAACATATGTAACGTAAAAAACATTTGATTTTCTTTGTTGTTCCAAAATGGCTTGTGTCAAGTGACGTTTCTCTTCCTCAAGAAGTTCATTCAAGCAGATGTCCAATGATGGAGAAGGTATCCGTAACAACAAATTAGAATGTACAAATTCAAACTCTAGTCGAAGCTTTATCAAGAACTGATCCCATTGACTAGTTTGATGAATAAGTTAAATAGCTTCTGAAGAGGCAGTTGGAATAGAAACATAAATAATATTAGTATATTCAGTTCATAAAGTGATAAAACCTGTGTAATAATCCTGAATTGATAGATTCCCTTGATTGTAATTTGAAATCTCATATTCTAGTTGAAAACATCGAGCCGAGCTATTATGATCATTAACTTTCTTGAGGTAATCCCACATAGCTTTGGCTATCTTATAAGGTCGCAAATTTACTACAATGGAGGGTTTCATAGTCTGCAGCAATCGGCTCTTGACACAAGCATCCTTGGCTACCCATTCAACAGCTTTAGTTCGATCCTTAGGTACACTTTCTGTACCATCAATGAATTCCCATAATTCTTTTCCTTGAACATAAATCTGAAATTGAAATTTCCAAGCAAAATAGTTCTTCCCAGTAAACTTAACACAACCAATATCTGATTTTTCCATGAAGGCAATAAAGCATGAAAATCCAATAAGCATTCAATAAAGAAATGTAAGAAGAAAACTCAATGAAAGAGATTTAGCAGGAAACCCTGAGAGGCTCTAATACCATATCAAAACTGAATAAGAAGACAAATGATTTTTGTAAAATCAATTCTATTCAATTGCCTTGCCTCCTCTGTTCACTATACAATACAAAAAATATGTACAACAGATTTTATATCCCGATTCACTTAATTACATTTCTAAAATAGAGCTGAAATATTAATCTAAAAAGGTAAGAATAACACTAACAGATACAACAATGAATTACAATATCATTTGACCACCAATGCAAGCTAGCATTGACATATAATTTTACATAACTGAAACTAATCATGATCTAGTCCATTAATTAGACTTGAGTTTGACAACCGAAAAAAACAGAGAGCATGTTCTTCTAAGTTGGTTGAGTATGCAATTCATTGAGATGATTACTCAATTTGATTTGAGTCCTCAATTCAACTAACTAATCATTTCTGTGTGTATATATATATATATATATATATATATATATATATATATATATATATATATATATATATAGTTTGATTTGATTTTTTGTTATTCAGCGTTTTGAATTAGTAATAAAGGGAATACCATATTAAGACGAGCACTAAAATTCAAAATATGACTCTTGTTTTGTAACATTCTTCTCCTCCATCATTATTCTTTTTCTTGAAAGCATTGTTGTATGAATTTAAACATTAGAGTTACAAACCTTTTCATCATATTTGTAATTAATAATATGATTGCTTTCAAAATTATCACTTTATTGTCCATTTAGATCTTAGTTAGAATCCTAATCTATGGATGAAGTTTTATCAAGGATTGTTTGATGCAAAAGGAATATTAGTGGAACTTGTTTCCAAGTATTTTTTTTCTTCTAATGAATATTTATCTTCATTTCATAACGGTGTAAAAGAAAAGTAATTCCACACATAAGAAATTGGAATTTGCTAATTTATTTTTCTTTTATTTTCCAAGAAATTATTCATGGATCTTTGCAATGATAATTTGTTAATCTATGCACTGTATATACTCCATACAAATGATAGTTTATCATAGGTTTAGTCAATAAATAATTCATGTACGCTCAACATTTTTCCTTATATATATACACACACATTGGGTGCATGCTTTCGTCTATTCATTCAATTATAAATGTTAAAGCAATAGCATCATACTGAGTTCGTTTTAGAATATTGGTTAGGAGAGGAAATCATTGAAAATGTTTCATTTACAATAAAGTTTTTCCGTTAATATGAACAAATTATTATGAATTCAAGATCCTTCTTGTTAATTTATTTTGCTACCCTCCGGACAGCAACGAGCAAATGAAGAAGCTGAGAAGTTGCAGGTTAATATCAAACATATAGATGGGAAGTCCCTAAACATTTGCGGCCATCAAACTCAGCAATGGGATTTACAGGATAAGTATACAAAAATTCGGACATTGTTAAAGTGTATATTTATCCCTTAAAAAAATTAAGAGAAGCCAATAATGCACAAAATCAATTTCACACACAAAATTATTTATAAAATTATACATAAACATATATTCACGCTTGAATATAAATTGGTGGAAATTTCTTGCCTATAACTATGGTGCATATACAGCAAATTAATAAGAAATTGCAATTTACAATTTATAATTATTGATAAATGTGTTGAAAGTTGAAAGTCTTGGGAGTAAAAATGGAAAACTTAAAGCAAAAGCGTGTTCCCGAGTCAAAATTCAAACGTTATGTTCAACTAAATTAAGGAAAAGGGAGAGGAGAGAAAATTCTTGCTCTGAGGAAACAATATTTCTTATTCCACGAAAAAAATAGGACGCATCTTCTGGCCATTTAAATTTGGCAACAACATTCAAAAACTAATAATTACATTTCACTAGATGTGGCAAATGGACGGATTAGATGGATTTGGGTTGGATCATTAATGGATGAGTCATTAATGGGTTGGGTCATTAATGGGTCAAAAAATATGGGTTATTAATGGATTGGATCATTAATGGGTTGGGTTGATTTGGATCGACCCATGAATTTAGATTAATTTTAAATGTTTATTTTTAAAAACATATCCAATCGTAAACGTATTGAAAGTTTTTATTTAATATTTCGTCATGTTGAATTAAATGATTAGAATATACTATACTGCATAATAGTTGATCATTAAAAAGAATAATATTTTGATTATAATTTAATTTTTTAATGCTATTAACTTTCAATACTTATTGTAATAATTGTTATTATTCAAAAAAATAAAATAAAAGAAGAAGAATTGTTATTATGTATATATATAATGGGATCTTTAAATTATTTATTTGAAATACGATTATTTTTTGTATTAATTTTTTCTTTTTCTTTTGTCCATTCTTAACATTAAAGTAAATTATTTAAAATATATTTTTCGTATTATGAACTCGTTACCTTTTTTGTATTTTTGACTTTTAAAAACCTATTTGACCTCAAATTCAATTCAAATTTCAACCCTAGGCTCACCTTGACTATTCCTTTCAAATGGTCCAATAAAAAATTTTTAACTTTCGGATGTTATTTCGGACCCGAAAAATACTATTCACTGCCGGAAAGTATTATTTAGGGCTGGTCCGGTATTGATGTCATTACATACCCAATGGATCAAGATATTTGAATCTTGAAAACACCCATTGGGTTAACACTCAATGACCCAATAGGTTGAAAAGTGAAATGGATCAATTTTGGGTTGACCCAATGGGTATTTATATGGATTGGGTTGGATTTGGATTAAAATTTTTTGGGTGAATTTGAGTCGACCCATGAGTTTGGGTCAATTTTGCCAGGTCTACATTTCACCACTATATATGTGCATGCCAAGCCCCATTATAAATTTTGTGCATTAACAAATCACACCAATGCTCCAACAAATTTACTCTCTCTCACACTGTCATTTTTACTTTAACTCAAAAATTAAAAAAATATTATAAATCTTAGTTTTATAAAAAAAAAAAAATTAGCAATTGACTAATTTAGCCTTTTTATATTGATTTTTATATAATCAAAGCTGAATTTATCATTCTATTTAATATGATGTCCAACACAAACATATAGTTTTTTTTTTAAATTTTTATTTAAAATAAAATGAGATTAAAAAAAAGTAATTATTTAAGGTGGTCAGAAGGAGTATCTAATTGAATTACGCTAAGTACTGAATTTTACTCTAGATGCAGATTTTTTGTTTGTTTTTTTCGATATCTTAAAGTATAATATGTAAAAGAAAAACTATCCCGAAGGACATAAATCTAACTAAAAACATTGACAATATTATGCTCATGCAATGTATGAATATACATAATTAATCTCTCAGCACCCAACACATGGAAAAGGCTGAAACATTAAGCATTGGAGTGGAGAAGAAATGACAACCAAGCCCAGTAAAAGCTTCAAAATTTTCTAATTCCCATGTTAGTTAAAGAACTAGATGATTGAAGTTATAAAAAAAAAAGAAAAAAAAAATGAGAAAAAACAAAAAGATGAAGAATTAATAGAGGAAAATATTTCAGAGAGATTTATTGCTTCTCATCTTCACATAATCTAAATTTTGATCTTCGGGAGTCAGTTATTAGATAAACAAAGAGAAATCCGTGTGCCAAAGCGATAGTTGTATGAGAGACACAGAAGCTTAACATTGCATGCATTCTTTCTACAGACATGTCCATACCAATGAAAATAATTCTGGTTTCCACATTAGCTAAATTTAAATTTATCTGCTGCTATGCTTTAATTTTTGTTTCGATGATTTTTATAATATGAAATTACTTTCTAACAAAAAGATAACCACAAGGTTATTTCTTTTGTTATTGACTTTAATAATGATGATCAAATCTTGGATTCTGAAAACAAAATAGCGAGGAATAATTGATTTTTTTAGGTGACTTCTATTATTATTGACTTCAATTGTGATGATCAAATATATTGGATTCTAGAAACAAAACAGCGAGGACTAATTAATTTATTTTTTGTTGTGTAATTTATTCCTGTATTCGAAATCTATAAGTTCAAACTAATTTGGATATTCACATAATAGGCCAATAAAGAGGACAATTCTAAAATTTTGGTTAAAGGAGAAGGGACACCTACTAACCATTGCATCACTTGGTTGAGGATTAATGGATTTAATAGAAGAAGAAAATACTTAATTTGCATTCAATATGGCAACACTTTTCAAATCATCCATTTTTGACTTAGAAATCTATAACAAGTAATTTCTTTCTCGTCATTCTCAAACAAATAACAGCAATAATTACTAGGCCTGGATGGTTTTAATTGTATATTCTTCTTCATTGGAAGCTTAGATGAGATCAAAATAGGGACACAAACAACAAATAAACAAACAAACAAACAAAAGAGGAAGGCATAGTAGTTTTCAGGATTTTTCATACCTAAAGCAAGTCTTCTTGGAGCAGTCCTAAGATAAACACAATTAAATGTTAATAAAGACTGTGCAAGGAAAATGCAAGGCTCCATCTCTACTAAATGCTTGTTCTAATAACACCGCATGTCTAATCTAATAAATGCAACAAATGTAATGAAGAATTGAGAGATGTATGAAGTGATCAAGGATCATGTTTTGGGAAGTTGATAAGATTAAAGGAAAAGGTATAAAAGAGGTTATTGTGTAAATAAGATAAAAAAGATAATTGTAACAACGTATTAAGTGGTGTTCAGTTAATTCTATGAACAGCAGCCATCGGGGACCAGGCCATGTAATTAATGGTGGTGCGAAAGCAAAAGGTTACCCATATAATCACTTTTAGCACTACAAGTAGTTTTGAAAGAAATGGATTTGATTTGGTTGGTGTATTCTAATAAAAATTATAACGTTGGTGCATCCTGTACATCTATCTACATTTGAAGTAAGGGAGGAAAAAGAAATGGAGTAAATATTAAGAAAAAAAAAATGATACCTTTAAAAGCTCTGCAACTCTCTGCAAAAACTGTAAACGTGCCCAAGGAAGCAGCGACAATAACAACAACCTACCAAAGTAAAAACAAAAGATGGGGAAAAAGATAAACTTCAAATTACATCAGGTTTGCTAAAGCATTGTGCGCAGTCAGGAAAGGTTTGTTAGTTAGATAAACAACAGTGACCAGAGAGAGAGAGTGAACAACAAAGGTTTTGGAAACTGAATCAGTGAGAAACTATGTCATTGATACATATTGGGTAAAACAATAAGGACCTACAAAATGAGAATTATTTTTCTTCAAATCTATTATCCATAAATGTTAATGCAAAAGATATGAAAAGGGAAAGCAGTTGATATGGCGTAGCTAATGTATAGCTTTCTCTTGCTCCTCCATCGTAGCTAATTAATCCTGAACACCCACTTAATTTGTATTTAGTACACATTAACTTCGTTATACTTTTAGATGAAGCAGCATTGGAAAGAAAAGCGGACTGTTGATGGGTGAGCTTAAAAGAACAAATCAAGAGCATTTTTAGAAAGCAAGGATTAAGAGAAGAAGAAGAATGATGCGGTTTAAGCTGTCTTGCGTTTGCATATTGTTGTTGAGATGGGTATAGATAATATTTAAAAAAAAAAAACAGATGTATTAAGAGCAAAGATATCAAATATCCAAATCTAAAGATATGGAGGATGACTTCTCTTTGTGGAGGAACTGGGAAGAAGGGATGGATGGTTGCAGCGGCGTACCGTTGTAGAGTCTTAATTGGGGAGAATGATGAGAAGGTGAAGAAAGTTGAGGGCGATGCAATGGCATAGTATGCATAGCTGTAGCTGAAGACAATTTGTCACATTCTTCTGAATCCGTGATGGGGCAATCCATGTCTACTCCAAACAATCTGAGTCTCTTAGCAGCAGCTTTCCCTTGGACCACTGGTACCGACTCATACACTATTGGCTCCACAACTCCACTTCTACCTCCGTGTTGCCATTGCACCATCTCCATCCCAATCTGCTGTGGGGATCTCATGTACAACACTGTTCCTGAATTTGAACAAGGGTTTACGCCAACATTGCTGCAATTGTAGCCATAACCAGACCCACCGCTGCTATTATAATTGTAGTACCCATAATTTCTACTTGTATTGGACAAGTGTAGGTGGTCCCTCGGCATCAATGGTATTCCTGGTGGCCGCATCAGAAGAGGGCTCCAACCCATGGATGACAATTGTTGCTGATAACGGTTGTGAGAGTTGAGATGATCCGCCGCAGCAGGGCGACGCTGCCAGTCAATGTACAAGTGATTTTTGCCGGACTCACCCAACCCTCGCTGAAAAGACACTATATCACCGGCGTCCAGCTTCTTCTCTTTAACGAAACGGCTCCAACCTTTGGTCATCACATAGCTTTGACTGCTATTCCAGTAAGAGTAGCGAAATCTCCATGCTTTCCCAGTCCTATCCTCGAAATTCAAAAGAAGCCCCTTCTCGTTGCTGGATGAATCTAATGGGAAGAACTTTTCTGCGTGTTGTTTGGGGATAACCAGCCGATTTAGCTTTCCTACATCACTGGGTGTCACCACTTTATCAAACATGTGCTCCTTCTCAATCACACCTGCTTCTTCCTCATTGGGATCCATAGGCTCAAGCTTTGCTGCACGTCGTCCGCTCTCATTCAACCTGGAGATGTCTTCCTCCTCTCCCTGATCATACTTGCTCCCTAACCAACAACCCATCCCATGAGGTTGCTGGTTGTCATAGATATGAGCTAAAGGGACAAGATGGATAGTTTTGTGGTGGGAGGAAGAAGTGGATGGGGAAGAGGATGAAGAGTATGAGAAAGGAAGCTTCCCTTGACTCATTTGTTCTTCTTCCGATCCAAATTCCATCTTCTGATTATTATATTTAGTTGGATTTATTGACCAGAAGAAAAGGAGGAGATAGCAAGGAAAAGAAGAATCAAACCATTTATGGAGGAAAGAAGAAAAAGACAGAAAGAAACCAAAATCAACAAGTAAAGAAAGTCATATATGGAAAATATTTAGGGTTGGAGATTAATTGGGAAGGCAAACATAGAAAAGAAGCAGATAATTAGCTTAGTTAGCTGCGATTAGGAGGGTCGGTGATTTCTACTTTGACCAAAGAGACTCCAACACCCAGCATATACGTTTCAAAAGAATGCAAGAGATTACTCTTATAGTATTTTTGACCATGAAATATTGATTTTATAATATGACATATATATATATATATATATATATAATGATGAAGAGGAAATTAATCAATTAATAAAAGAAAAGAAAAGAAATAGGAGTGAATTTGGGGTGGAAACTTCTGAATAGGAAGGAGATAAATGGGATTGTTCCGCCTGAATAAATTCTAATGTTAATGAATCTAGTGTAATTGGGAGAGAGAGTGAGAGGAGAGTTGTTCAAGTTTATACGTGGGGACCTCATGTATTATCTGGTTGGGCTCATGTGAGCTTGTCATTGTCATCATCCTTGGTCTTTTCTTCCTATATTATTATTTTCTAAGTTATTGTTACACGGTCCTAAAAAGGCCAGCTGTTTCCGAAACCACGAGCTTCTGTTTTGTTATTTATTTTCTTCAACCAGGATTAAATTAATTCTTTATTTTCACTTGCTCTATTATTCTCTTTTGGACTTTTCCTGCGTTACATCTACTTGTTTATTTATATATATATATATACACACACCTTTCGCCTCTTTTATTTATTTATCTTTATATTATAAGAAGAAGAAGAAGAATGAGATAGGAGAGAAGGAAAGGGATCTAGTAACTGAGGATTAGGGTTTTGACTTTAATCCGTACGGACCACCCTGCCCTAAATCAACAACCATATGCATAAAGAAAGAAAAAGGATATTACATTAGGTAGTAAAAGTTGAACAGTTGAATTTGCAGGCCGCATGCAGCCACATGAGGCCCACCTTTCTCAATCCATGCCATACTTTCTTCCCTAAAAGCACCTCCTAATTCATAACCCACTACTACTACTACTGCATGCTCCACTACTCTGTACACACCTCCAATCAAACATCACAATTTACATAAAAGGGAACAACGTGTTAACCTCTAATAGGTGGATACCGTGTCCAGTCCTTCCTATTACTTGTATGTATCCACAATGATCGGTTTCTCCTGCGTAGCACTATGACTTTGGTTTTAAATTTACAGAGGAGGAGCGATTTGTAATATGAATATTGATTTGCAATGGCGGAATCCGGATATCCAAAGCGATTTGTTAGACTTATAATATTATTTAATAAAAGATATATATCGAAATAGAATCACATGCATGTGAAAATTAATGGATATATTGAGTGTGTATTTATTTATATATTCAATAACTTCCATTGAGAAGAACGCCAATGCTACAACATCTGATAACCATATTGAAGTATATAGTTTAAATAAATTATTCCTCCAATATATATATATATATATATATAAGAAATTCATAAATGGAGAAGGGGTAGTATCCCATTTGCAGCCAACGAAGCAAAGAAGCTAAATTGATGAAGAGTACCTAACACTTAAAAAGAGATAGGGATGCCTAATTCAACACACACACCCACATGTGAGGGCCGGGCTTCTCCCTATTCGCCAATTGCCATCCTCCAGCTTTAAATTCTCCCCATTTTGGTAGAAATTAGGGATTTCAATGAGTGGACCAACTTCAGATATTTTATTTATCTATTCTCTTTCCAATATATATTGCATCAATTTCCATCTCAAACTTGTGTACTTTCTATATATATATATATCATGTTCTACAACGTTCTAAAAGTTAATTTTTGACTGTGAAATACTTCCTCTGTTTTTTTTATCTGTTACTTTTCAGTAAAATTCAAATTATATTTATCTGTCGCTTTTAGGTTTTCAATGTAATTTAATTTGTTTTTTCAATTTATTTTTCTTTTCCAATAAAGTTAGAACTAATCAGATTTGATAATTTAAAAATCACGTAATTTAATAGTAACTTTAAGTCTATTTACTTTTTAAGGTCAGTGAAAATAACAAAAGTGACTGATAAAAAAAATGGGATGAGTATTAACTCATATTGATGATTTGATTACTGCAGAAGTGTATTTGTCATATTATTACAAGTATTTTTTTTCTTCCACTAAATGTACTTATAATTTAATTTTTATTGGAAAACAATAATTAACTATATTGAGCATTGTAAGGCTAACATGTCTGTCATTTTGTTTCCTTGGTTTACTCCCAACTCTTGAATTTTGTATTGATTGTACGATCTATTAATATACAAGAGTAGAGTTATAAAAAAATATAAAATAAGGAATTAATTAGTGTGAATGGAGGGCAATATTATATTTACAATTCTTAATTTCTATTAGCTGAACCATGTTTAGAAGGTTTAGCTTTCGTCATCTCCCCAAAATAGGGTGACGTCTGTGCTTATTGATAGAATCACTCACCATCATTAACTAATAATAATTCTATTATAATTAAGTATATCTAATTGACTTGAGGGTGAAGGCCAAAATTCCACCTCCCCAGTTCACCTTGCAACTTGCAAACTCCATAACTCGCATTTCCAAGAAAAATATGAAAACTTAAAGCCATGCTCTTAATTTAATGCAAATCCAGCACCCCGTTTTCGCCCTTTTGCCCTATTGCCTTTGAACTAAACTTTCCCGGGTTTTAAAAGATCAAATATTTGATTATCAATTCTTTGTATAAATAATACAATATTACTCATTTCTTGAGTGAAATTTGTGAAACATATATTACATTGTGCTATAGTAGCAGTGGCGCAGCCACGTAGAAGGAAGGGGAACCCCTTAATTTTTGAAATTTTTTATTTTAAATATACACATATATATTAAATAGACAATTTTGCCTCTTTAAATTTTTTTTAGCCCTTCTATTTAACTTATTTTTTAATTTTTTTATCAATGAAAACATTCAAATAAAAGTACAAGTCTCTATTTTTATATCTTTGAATTTTAAAAGGAAAATTAAATAAATTTGAGAAAAAACTAAAGACTATCATAAAAATTTATCTTTAATTAAAGTTGGTGATTTAGTTTTGTAATTTTTTTTTTAAACATAACTTATATTTTTTCTTTTTAAAAATAAATTTTAGTTTCGCTGCTGTACAGTTAGTGATTAATTGTGATTCAAAAATAACCTATCACCTATAGGCCATAGCTGTAAGGGCCGCGGTTTTCCATCTTTTCACTACAAATACTTAATTGGAACACATTAAGTTACATATAAATTATCAAGTGCCCTCATTTGATAATAAACCAAAAAAAAAAAAGAATAAGTTAGGTTTAAGAACAAAATAATATTAACAATTGTAATTAGAATAAGTGAGTTGAATTTAGCTCAAATCACGTCTAATTAAAATGAATCATTAAAGCTTTACAACTTGACTTTTTTTTTTCCTTCCCTCCTCTAACGCTTTAATGTTGGTCAAAACTATTTCACTTGAAAATGGAAAAAAAAAAAAAGCTTGTGAAACTTTGGTAAAAAGCATCCGATGGTAAATATGAATGCCTACCTACGGATGTAACGTTGAAGGAATTAATCGTCAGTTTTTTAAACTCTTTGTAACATTTTTTTTCTTTTAATTATCTCGGTTTGCCTACACTTGTAAAATACAGAAAATGAGTTGGATTATAATACTAAGAACATTTTGGATTACCGAATTGTTCTCTAGATCAAGATTTGATAAAACTTCTTTTAATACCGTCTGAATACTTGAAAATAAAAAGATTCGATGTGATTTTTCATGAAAAAAATTTCGATAGTCAAGTCAAAATAATATTTTAAAAACAATTTAAGAAAAATTTGGCTAAGAAAAAAAAGAGATTCGACTCCTACCTTTTATAGGATTCAATTTCCTTGTTAGAGAAAATTTCTATCGTAAATAGAAATCCCATTTAAGAAGATATTTTCGTTCATTAGGGGACTAAGCTAGAACTCCTAAATAAAACTTCTATTCACTTTGGGTAACTGAATATTCCTTTCCAAATATAACTCTAAAAATGACTCTATACCTGGGCATGACTTTTGATCTAGAGTGGCCGAACTACTTGAGGGAGTCCGGTTATCAAATATATATATATATATATATATATATATATATATATATATATATATATATATAGGCTTTCATTTCAATACATATATAACCTATAGGTATATATAATGTTTGGTAGTTGTTAGAAAAGTTCTTGCCTCTTGGTTGGCAAAAATAGAGTGATTGGATGACTTTATTAGAAGTGGTCTAGAGATGCATATGACGCAAACATAATATAATCATCTTCGAAAAAAAAAAATCATCTTCAAAATTTGGAAAGTGAGAAATACATACATATATGCACTCAAAACCTGTCATTTTATTTGTAACATAACGATTCAAAATTGATCATGAATCATAATTTTTGAATTTAAAATCAGTTCAATCAAAACATAGTTAGGCATTAACATCGACAAAAGTAAATTTGATGGTTAATATATAATAAAAAAATATATATATAGAAAAGAATTGCATTCAATTTGAGAAATTGGAACTATAATAAAATAATTCTTGAGCAATTGATGCATAGAAATTATTCACATGCATTTCTTTTCAGATATTTTGATCATGCTTTTGCTTTATTTTGTATAGTTTAAACTCTTTCCAGAATAGGAAAGACGCGATAATGTTGATATATTAGAAAAAAAAAAGTTACTAATAATGAATACTTAACTCATATAGTGGAAGTTAGTGTGGCATCTGTTCAAACAACTTGTTATATTAATTAATGCTGGATTGATTTAAAAAAAAACATTGGTGGAGTAATTAGGACAAATCAAGTGGGAAAATTATATAACCAGCTTAGCTGGTGGCTAGCTGCAGCACAAGTCACCTATTTAATTCCACATTAGCTCTGAAGAATGGTTTAGTAACCAATTAAAGATGGTGCATATGGAATAGAAGCTCATTTACTAGGTCCAATTGTGTGTGTTAATTAATATTAATTATATTATAGTCCAGCTATTGTTTAGTTCTGGATTTTGATGCTATCGTTCTGATAATGATATAACTAAGTCAATCTTTGATCTGAATATAAGGACAGTTGGAAAGAAAAATGAAGTGCAATGGTAATAATTAACGTTGGAAACTAAATTAAAAAGATAAAATCCCCAAAAATAAATGGTTGGTTACTGAAAGATGGACCAGATAAAAAGAAAAAGAAAAAAAGCTATAAAGTGGGGAAAAAAAGCAGAAAGAAAGAAAGAAAGAAAGAAAGGATTGTACAAACAGGTAAGAAATCAAGAAATGAGGAGAAAGGATGGAGAAGGAATGGAGTGTGTCTCAGCTGTTGGAGTTATTAATGGAATGGACCCTCTTATTCCCTTTTCTTACGCAAACTCCTTTTTTTTTCTAACTGCAAAAGGTTTTACATATGGCTGTTTTTGAAGCTGATTTATATATAATATAAGCTTCTGCTTGGGTTTTTTATTTGATTGCGCGGTGTAGGTGGGTTTTAGGTTCATAGGGTTTGGCCTTTTATTATGAAAGAAATTCTTAACTTGTAAAATGGATTCATCATCCCTTTGCTTCAACTTCCAACTTATTGTTTTGTATGTTAAAACTTTACGGGGGACCTCTCCAACACTCCATGCATGTGTCCTATTTTCTTTTTCTTTATTTCAGAAATTAATTCAATCCCACACAAATAATGCAATGAAATACATATATATACCAACTTGTAAGCTGTAAAAGACTATGGACCATTATTATATATAGATGATAATGTATTCTAATCACAATAAAACTAATTGGGGATTATTTTTTACTGAGAAATGAAAGGAACAGACAGAAGAAAGCAAACAGATATACAGATTCATGCATATAGAGAGAGGACCACTTTCTTCCAAAACTCGATTGGACCACCCAAAACACATTAGCCTCCAGTTGGCGGCTACCTTGTTTTATCTTTCCAGTGTCGGCCTCTTTTTCTATTGGGCAGCTGAGTGATTGAGTGTTATCAATAAACTTTATTTCTAAACTCTTTTAAATACTAACAATCATCTCTTCTATACTCTGCTAATACTTGCCATTTATATGCTAACAAAAACTCTTTTATTAAATAAGCCACACAAAGTGGGTAACTGCATGTATGCATTCCACACTTTTCTGGATCTGGATGTAGCTGCCCTGTTCCCCTATCTAATTATTAAGTTGCAACCATGATACATGCTAGTTGGGAACTAAGATTTTGTCAGATATGGGATTGCCAATGGACATCTTAACAAAACAAAGTTTCTTTTTAGGGGCTCAATGCCGAAAACAACAACCAACACCTTGGTTTCTGTGCATGTGTAATTAAAGAATGACCCGATTTCCAGTTACAATTACTTCTTTTCTTTGAAGGATCAACCGGTTGCAGACTAGTAGAGCCCTTGAATTCACAACAAGTGGGCCAGAACGGCCCATGCACATGACTCTACTTCAGCAGCCGAGCAGAGAGAGCTTAAAGAGAAGGTAAAAAACAAGCCTTATTGGGCTCCATAGCCCAAACAAATATAATGAGGCTGGCTTCACAAGGGACACAACTGTTAGTGGGCCTAATGGAGCCCCCAACCAAACCTTGGCGGTCGCTGTGGAGGACAAATCTTATTGGGCTCAACCCGAGGCATAGGTCTGTCTGTCACAAGAGAGAGAGGTTTAAGCTCTCCATAAAGTAGAGCTATTGTCAATTTTAGGGTTTATCTCACTCTGGCTCTCTATTTTCAGTCTCTGGGGGCGGAATCGAATAGAATTGGAGATTTTAGATAAAGGAAGAAGAAGACTCAATGGATTCGTTTTCGTCTCCCTCAATTGGATCAGGATCAGGATCTCCTCAGATGTCAAGTTCCGATCTCATGGACCAGATGAAGGTTCAGCTCGCCCAGGTCTATGCTCAGGAGTTCCTCGAGGTACTTTTGTTTGTTTCTTCTTTTATTCAACTTCTTTTTGTCTCACTTCTGTTCATCTCTCTCTCTTCAGTAATGATGATAATACATTTAATTCACATAGGACTTCAACTGAATTTTCATTATTTAGAACTGTTATTTAGTCTATACTTCATGCATCTTGATTCTTGACACTAATAAAAGGTGTACTTTTTTTTTTTTCCCTTTTGAAAACCTTGGATTGCACCTCATCTCGATTGAGTTTAATTTTTAATCCTCTTCCCTTAATGTGGAAACTTTTGGACTCATTGGTACTTCTTAAGCAAATTATTTTCTTCCTTCTCCGATATGATAGTGGAATTCCGAAGTTTAATTTTATAATACATGTAATCGATATTTCCCGTAGAAATGAAAAATCAAAAGACACTGAGGATTTTGTGTCAATTTTTGAACTCATCCCCTAAATCAATAATATATTGTTGGAGTGTCGGGTGCATAATGTTGACTTTGTTTAGATGTTACTTCTGAACGAGTAGTCATTCTTGAAGGTGAAGTCGCCAATTAATGAAATTAAGCCTATTTGCGTCATTCCTGTCCCAATTCATTTAAATTGGGAGAGGCTTTCCCTTGTAATTCTGAGAAGGGGTAGGCGGTGTTAATAATTTAATGTACTATAAATGCAGCTCTATATCCTGTGATGGATTTGCAAAGACGATACCTTACTCCATTGATTCATTCAATACCCCACCCTGTGTGTGTAGATCATTTCTTTGTTCTTTATATGGCTTAGACTTAATGATTAAACGATTCATCTGTTGGATGAAGTCCATAATTGTTTATTTGAATTCTCGGTTGTGACGTGGACCTGGGTATCTATACTGGACCACACCAGATTGATAACTCAATTTTGTTTTTTAATTCTTTGCAGACTGTTAGGGGGAAATGTTTTGAGAAGTGTATCACAAAACCGAGGTCAAGCCTTAGTGGGAGTGAAAGTAGCTGCATCTCCAGGTGTGTGGATCGTTACATAGAGGCCACTGGCATTGTTAGCAGAGCTCTTTTTAGTGCAACACGCTGAATTTAGTGGAGAGCTTAGGGGATAAATATATCTTGCTAATGTCAAAAGAAACCCTTATTAACGGAGGCATCCTTTTTTCATACTTGTATCCCAACTAGTTCTTCGTGGGACACATATTTTCTTCAGATAATATATATTTTTTTAATTTCGTCCATGAAAACTGTATACTTTGGCTTCTTAACTTCTCGTAGTTTCAGAAGTTTAATTTGGGCCATTACAGTGTCATATTGTCCTATTGGAATTCTTTATGGTAATCTAGAAAGAATTTTCAATTCAACTGTGGTTTGGGAATTCTAAAATAGATGAATTAAAGCATTACAAATAAATGCAAGAACTGCAGTTGCAGTGAATATATAAACTACATTAGCTACTGTTTCACCCAACTCTTTGCTCCTGTTCATGTCTTTCTTCCTTTTCTCATATTGTTTAAAGCCATTTTCCACTTTAAGCCGATTTGTGGTTCGCAAGCTGTATAGTGCCTTGCTGAGAATAATCAAACTCTTTCTTCCATCTGCAAGGGTTCCCTTTATATCCTCTATGCCCATGCTGATTTCCCTCCATAGTATACTGTCTTGCTTTTCCATCAGCCTAAATCTAGTTGTTATTTTGCACATGGCCAGCTTTAGAGGTAGCAAACACTCCTCAACAGCGATAATGCTCCCGAAATGCATTACATAGTCGCCCTGATGAGGCCATACACTTTGTGCTGATAATGGCTTCCACGTCGAGAGGTTAACCGCTTTGCCTGCTTTCTTATCTAGCAGTATCCAACTCAATCTAATATCCTTCATCAGATTCAAGGTCTTAGCGGCTGATCTTTTGTTGTTGTCAACGCATGTCCTAAAATTGTCAGGATACGTGAAATCTTCATCATCCTCGTCTTCGTACGTGAGTTCTAGAAGTTGCAGTTTGAATGGGCAATGCAAAAACCATTTCCAGCGTTCATCAGATATGATCTTGGAATTGTTATCAGTGATTTTGGGTTTAAATGCATCTGCAGCTTCAGGAATGCAATGCACAGCTGTGGAGAAGACACATTGATTCTTGTAATAAACATCAACGAAAGACACGAAATCCAAAGGGGAAGTAGAAGGATCTTGTATAGGAAAGTCGTCATGATCATCGGCAGCTTCATCATAGAATATAAAAGGAAAAGAATCAGCGAAGAATCGATCAAAATGGGGAATGAGATGATGTTGATGAATTGCAGTAGAAGGCCATTTGGAGTTGGATAAATTTCTCCAAAATGTAGGTTGTCGAGCAATGCCTCGAAGGTGGGAAGAGGTGCAACCAAGAGAAGCTAAGGCTGAACAATTGAGACGAGACGCAATTTCGGCCAGAAGTTCATCTGTGATGCTCTCTAAATGCTCCATTTCTGAAATCGGACATGGATATCAAACTGCAGAGCACTACATATAATAATATGTGCACGTTTTGAATGCTTTTTTTGTGTCGGCCCAGTACAGAAGACCGTGTGCCCCTTTGGCAAATTTTATGGGTCAAAACTTACGTCTAGAATTTAGGAATTGTTCTAGAAATACAATTAACTGCCACGTTGATTTTAATTTTAATTTGTCTTTTTAGGACTTCATCTGGAAACTTTGAAAAAAAAAAAGAAAACGTCCTGAAATGAATTGGTGGCTGGAAAGTGAGCAGTTTGAAGGCTAACGTGGAACTCTAATCCAACACCACCATGTTACGTACGTTGTCGGCAGCTATTGTTTGTTTTATAGTTTTCGTAACTGAAAAAAAATAAAAAACTAGTAAAAATAGAAGTTTACTGTTTAAAAGCTTAACCGTAACATTATTGAAATTGAATTGGTTAAAAATAAAATTATTGAAAATATAAATTTAATATTGAGATCAAATTGGTCAAAAATAAAATCATTCAAAATATAAATTTAAATATATTTTATATTGTAGTTTTTATGATAAAATTTTCTTGATACTAATAGCTATAAAAATTATTTATATTAACGAAATAATCATATTTAAAAAATATAATTTAAATATAATGTTATAAATTATAATTCAAATGTTGTTAATATTAACAGATTCGTTTTAATAATTTATTGTGTCATTTTCATCATATTTTTTCTTTAAAATCAACTAAATATTTAACATAAAAAAGGAATATTATTATAACTTTTTAAAATCGTAAGTATTAAAATAAATAAAATTATAAAACCGTTTAAAACCTTTAATTAAACCGTAAGTTAGTTTTAATTCATAGTTTTACTTGCCATATAAACAGTTTATTATAGTATCAAAAATAATTCACATATGTTTTTTGGTACAAAATAGCGAGCAAAGCTCACAAAATAAACAAACTAACGAAAATAATAAACATTGACAGAATAATGGCGAAGCCAAGTGTCTAAGTTTTGAGAAACAGAATGTAAAATATGATAGCCTGGAGGAAAGCCATAAGCTAAGTGAGAAGGAAAATTCGCCGCAAAGTTAGCTTCTCTATGAATATGGGAGAAGGAAACAGCCGAAAAGTCCTTGAAAATCCAGCTAATAATATTGATGAGAGAAAAATAGGTGGAATTAGTGGAACAATTACTACAAATCATGTCAACTGCCACCTTATTATCACACTCCATACGAACATTAGTGAAGCCTTCCTCCCTTGCTCTTTGAATGCCATAGAAAATTTCCCAAATTTCAGCTAGAAGGATAGGACAAATACCAACATTGGCAACAAAATCCGTGCGCCATCTTCTATATCTATCCACAAACCGTCACACCATTTAGTGAAGAAACCAAAGCATCTGTATTTAACTTAATAAAATTTGTAGGAGGGAAGCTCCATACAACATTAATGGGATCAAGGCTGGTAACATTAGAAGGATTAATCCTGCTGAATGTTTCTTGACAAGCCTGAGCAAAATTAATAGCATCATTAATCAAAATGAAGGAAAATCTACTCTGATTCTGGAAAAATAGAAATCTTTCCATTTTCCAGATGATTTCTATTTCTCCAAATATGCCAACAACAGATAGCAAACCAATCTGGCCATCAAACTCCATGCAAGTTAAAACTTTGAAGTTAAAAGTTGAATAAAAATCAAGAATTAAAATCATTAGCTGCCATGAAAGGGGTTAAAATATCCACTCGGAGAATCACAGCTCAAAACTGAATAGCTATTATACAATCATTTAAGGCATGGAGCCATCCTCACGTGTATTTCTATAAAAATTACAGGCCTTTTTCATCTATTTTACTAAAATAGTACTAGACTCATTCATGATATTTCGGATTAACCTACCGGTATTGTGCCGGTTTTTGTGAACATGGCATGGATGGCAGTTGAAAGTTGAGAGATGAAGAACACTGTTAAGCCCAATGTCCAGCAATTGCGAAAGCCTGAACGGCCCAAACTAATATTTTAACCAAATCTCTTTGCATTTGCTTTGCCACTCAAAGATGAAAGAAAGGTCAGATGATGGGGGTTCGGTTTGAAACAGATTCATTAATCATTTATTGTAATTGACAGATTTCCTTTTTATTTTATTGTATTAGTTCCAAATATATTATATATTATATGTTTGTGATATAAGTAGATAAGCATCCATGGATTAGGCTCTAAATTTACTAGTACAATTTTTTTTTTCCTTATTCCAACTCTATTTAGCTATTATTAGTTTAAGATAATTTTATTTTTAAATAATTACCAAAAACATCTCAGTGGGTTAATATTGGTAATGCACCAGGTTTGTGTATTTTAATGTAAAAAAAAAGAGAGTTTGAAGAAGTGTACGCAGCAGAGTATGCTTCTAAAAACTTCGAGATATCACATATAGACACAGCATAGTTGAAGGTATACCGTATACACGTACGTATCATTAGCATTTCTCCAACAACCACAATATTTAAAATGCTCAGATTAGGTGGCAGCTTCATAATCACTCCAATTGGAACTTGAAATTGCTCTTTTTCTTTTTAGTTTAATTAATCCTTCATCTCCAACACATGGGATGGAACCCACCCACCATGTCACATGCCGACTCCTTAAAATCGGCAAATACCAAACACATTATATATATATATATATATATATATATTATTCAATCAATATGTATCTCAAGTTTTTTTTTTCAATTAATTTGAATTTACGTGGAGAAAATTTATATTTATATATATACAAAAACATACTCCGTATTTTAAATATAAATTTGAGAAAATAAAAGAAGATACATACCATTACATGAAAATCATCGAAAATACTTAGATTTTTTTTATAATGTTTTAAAAAAAAAATTATTTATAATTTATGATTTATATATATGAATTGAATGTATTCTTATTTGCTTTGCATCCACAGTACATGCATCAAATCATACATTATAAATAGTTTTTAATTATTTTTATGTTACATACTAATTATTATATTTGTATGTATTTTTATTTGATGGATTAAAGTGTAAAACGAATTTCTAATATTGTGAATAGTAGCATGGTAGATTCAGAATAGATCGAATATCCACTTTTAATAATCAATTTCTACTAAAGAATTAAATTATAAATAAAATTAACTAAAATACTTTAGCCAGTTCAATATTATTTATGATTAGACTAAAAAATAACCCATGAAATTTGCTTTGCACCCGTAATCTATAAACTTGGACCGTTGAACTATACAACTGTCACTGCATTAATGAATACATATTAATATTCCACCATTATGATTGTTACCAAATTTATTCGGTTGATAAAACAATTTTTTTCCTTGGCATAATTGAAAATGGGGACTTTCATTCTCGTTGCTACGGGATCTAATCTCCGGTTCCCTTCATCCGCAGATTCCACTATTCTATTCCCGTAACCTCTCTTACGGGATTCAATTTACACCAATCTCATAAATATTTTTCAAACAATTCCAATTTTGTAAATAATGTTAAAGAAAATATTATTTGAAAAAAAAGTTCCCAATTTAAACCTTCAAGCATAGCTTAAAAGATATTATATAAATAGTTCTTTAAAAAAAGATATTATATAAATAGTAAAAAAAAGTAAAATTTACTTAATTACTAAAAAATCCTTCAAACTATGTTCTGTTGTCGGTCTGCTCCCAATCTATAAAATAAATTAAATTTATCTCTGATTTTTCAGGATAATTTTAATTTTAATTCTTTATTAATTCTTTTATTCATAACTAATGTAATGCTTAATTCATAATATTATGCAAGAAAATTGATTCATTATATTTTACACGCTAAGAGCTTAATTAAAATTCAAATAATAGATCGAAAGATATTTATAATTAATCGTGAGTATAATGAATAACTTAATTTAAATATATATTATCGTTGTCATGGGTAAAATTAATTTTAATAATTAATTTAAATTATTGTTGAAATCATACGTAGTTCGTCAGTGCTGGCTTACGTGACACATAATCACGCAGACTTGTACAATTAAGCACTATCCATACATTTACTGATAAAATAAATTAAAATTATCGCAAATGTATAAAAAAGAAGATGATGTAATACAACTGATGTCACCATGTTTACGTCATCTCTAATGTAAACCACTGAATGGCCATTCCATAGCTGTTAGTGGCAACGGTCGACATTACGGAAAAGACAGGCCCCATAAATCTCGCTAAGTGCTGAACAGCTTTTTAACAGATTAATCTAATTAATAACTTTTCTTTTTCTTTTTTTTTGAAACTAATCTATATTTTCATGTCAAATGATTGTATGGGGGAACATGGAGAACTTCTACATACACATATACGCCTATATAAGCCCAAAGAATCGTCCAGAGTTTTTTTTTTTCTTCTAAGAATATATTCACTGCACGGCCTTCTTATTAAATTAGCAAACTAATAGCACAACTTGCAAATAAATAATTAATAAAAAGATTTCGGATATTCAACGGTTAAATTTAAATGTCGGGCGATTATATAATATTGATTTTCTCATTGACTTGAGATTAAGCAAAGCAAAGTTATTGACGGAAATGTGGTTATAAATGGGAATGCATGACTGAGTCAGTTCATCAAAACCTTATTGCAACATATTATATCATATGCTAATTAATGGCTATCAAAAGGGTGCTCCTTGCTGACTTTCTTGCTTCCTCAGGAATAAACCAACTTCCTCCCAACTACATCCGTCCGATCTCCGACCGCCCAAATCTCACCGATGTTCGCATATCTGATGCCTCCATTCCTCTAATAGACCTCCAAGGCCTTCAGGGTCCTAATCGCCCCCTAGTTATACGCCAGATTGGCCATGCTTGCCAAACCGATGGCTTCTTTCAGGTCCCGTTTTAATTATTAATTCTTCGTTTTTTTTTATCCATGCATTCACATGCTTACTATACTGATGTTTTGCAGGTAAAGAATCATGGAATATCAGAGGAAATGTTGAATAGCTTAATGAGCACTGCTAGAGAATTCTTCAAGTTACCAGAAAGTGAGAGATTGAAAAGTTATTCCGATGATCCAATGAAAGCTACCAGACTTTCTACAAGTTTCAATGTCAAGACAGAGAAGGTTTCCAACTGGAGAGATTTCTTAAGAGTCCACTGTTACCCTCTTGAGGATTACATCCACGAATGGCCTTGCAATCCTCCATTTTTTAGGTACATCTTGCTTCTTCTATATTTATTTAGCCCATTAATGGATCGATTTAATTACTGAAATATTTTTTATAATTGAAACTGGCAGAGAAACTGTGGCTGAATATTGCAAATGTGTTAGAGATCTAGTGCTGAGATTATTAGAAGCCATCTCAGAAAGCTTAGGACTAGAAAAAGACTACATAAACAAGGTATTAAGCAAGCACGGACAACACATGGCCATGAACTATTATCCAACATGTCCACAGCCAGAGCTGACTTATGGATTGCCTGGACACACTGACCCTAATTTGATCACCATTCTTCTTCCGGACCTCCTGGACTGCAAGTTCTCAGAAACCAAAACTGGGTACGTGTTAATCCTATTCCTAACACCTTCATCGTCAACATTGGTGATCAAATGCAGGTAATTAGCAACGATCTATATAGGAGCGTGCTCCACAGAGCAGTTGTGAACTCTGATCAGGAAAGAATATCAATCCCAACTTTTTATTGCCCATCACCTGATGCTGTTATTGGACCAGCTCAAAATTTGATTGACACGAATCATCCTCCAATATATAGAGATTTCACATATAAAGAATACTATGAGAAATTTTGGAACAGACGACTTGCTAAAGAATGTTGCTTGGATCTTTTCAAGACTTCTTCTTCTTGATATATTTATTTGTAGCTTTTTCCTGCCTGGACACATGGTGGACCAGCTTTATAATGAGTCTCCCCATCTGATTTTAGAATACAAGTTTATGCAATAAAATAAAGTGTTATAGTTTTTATAGTTCAACTTTATAGAACCAGTTTAATTAGCTTTCAATTTTTAAGCAGATTGTGAGTTGCTGAAGTAGCTATTGCCCGTGTTTTACTTGGCCAAGATATGGATATACGATTTATGGAAATTAGCATTTGAAATCAATTAGGAAGTTGAGTAACAAAGGGTTTTTTATTTTTTATTTTTTATTTATGTCAAGTAAACATATCATTACTTGGCTCATGCAAGAAAATTTCAAAATTTAAACAAATTAATATGGAGGAATATTTTATAGGGATCAGGAATGTTAGTTAGCTCATACAAGAAATTTTCAAAACAAAACACTAGAAATTGCATCACTTTTCTACAGCATCATCCTTATAAATTGAATTTGCATCCTATGTATGAATCAATCTTTGTATTTATATGGCTACTGTGGTTATTTATAACCAACACAATAATAAGAAGAAAACAGTAGTTTCTCTCTACTCTTTATTTTCTTTTTTTATTTATTCTTTTATCTCTTAGTTTATTTATGATAGTTGTTAGGCGTGCCAACAAAAGTATTACGTCAATAATTGATGACTTACATAAGTCCAAAAATTGATGACATATGCAGTTTACATAATAAGTCCAAAAGTTTTGGTGACCCTAGTAGACGTAATTTTATCCGCCATCAATTAAATTTATCTATTATAAAGTTATCGTTACTATACTACAATTTATAACAAAAAAATATTCATATTTTATTTTATAATAAAAAATTATAAAAATTAAAAAATTGAAAATTTAACTACCAAAAAATTTAAAATTTAAAGATAAATATACTTTTTACTTATTGGACATTCAATAAATATTAATGCTATCAACGATTTTAAAGTAATAAAATAGTATACTTCTTACTGCTATCAATAAATTTTACTATTGTCAATATACTTCTTACTACTGTCCATGATTTCGATGGTTAAATTTTTGATTTTTCAATTTTTGTGATTTTTCTGTTACAAAATAAAAGTTGGATGATTTTTTCCGTTACAAATCGTAGTATACTAACTGTAACAATACAATCGTCAAACTTAAGTGATCATATATAAAATTAAGCCTATTAATGGGACGTGATGCTTAATTCATGTGAGAGATTATTTGATGTGCGAACAAAACTCCAACTTTAGATCTATGAGAACTAGAAGTTGCATTTAAAGGTGGTAATACGCTAATATTCTCTAGTGATATAAGACCTTTAAAAAAAATGGACGGTATCATACCATTAAAGGGGGTTCTGAACTGATTAAATTCAAGACAATTACGTTGTGGTTTTGAATTTGATGTGGAGAAACTTGAAATATCAGTCAAACCATTTGAAAATACAGCCAAACCTTTTGAACATAAAATTTCATCAAAATCGAACTCCAAGTTGCAGGTGTAATAGCATGAAGATATCAACGAGTAATAGAAAAATCAAAAAGAGAAATTCAAAAAGTATTCAGAGCCTCCATGAGGGACTTCAAGCAGAGAATTCTGCGGCATGTGATGGTATTCAAAGTCTTTAAGTCCATGGTGGATGTGGTTTGTGGTTGTGGTTCTGTTCTTTATATAATTGCTGCCAATTATTCTTCATTAAGTGTATCGACCAGGATACGCCTTCTGTTGCAGAGAAGTTTGTTTCTTCTAAGTTGTATGTTTCTCATATCGCAATTGATTAATTACCTAAGCCTGCAAGCATGTTTGCAAAAAGGAGAAGCCATTTTCATGAAGGTTAAGTCAGGTATAAGGGCAAACATTTAAGCAGTGGTCTGCAGCTGCTATTGAATTTATTGTTAGCTAAATTTGTAAATTAAATAAACAGCGGATGCTACGTGGCCGGGTTCATGAAGACTGCTTGAAACCGTTTAAGAATTGCTATGAAGAAAGAACAATGGAAAAGTGATAATAGTGGACATGGTTGCAACAGAAATCCCTGGGACTAATGCTGCAGCTAGAAGTTTGCAGCACTCATACATGGCAAGCATCAATCATATTCCACAATTCATCTCCAGGACTTCATCAATGACACAAATAATAGCAGATCGCGGATGATTAGAAAAAATGCACCATAAAAATACATCATTAATGTAATTTTTGATAGATCCAAAAAAAAAAAAAATTAAAATTTACTAACTTGGCAACTATTAATTAACCCATCAAACTCAATTTCCAACTGTTCAACCTACCGGCGCTCTATCTGAATAGTTACATGACTTATATTATACTCTCTCCTAATGTAATCTATAACCTTGTCTAGTACCATGTCAGCATCAGCTTCCGGCTTTATCTTAACATGGCAAGCCAATAAAACCTTCCCAACTGTAATGGCCCAAACGTGGAGTTCATGAATAGCTACCACCTCATCAATCTCGCAAAGACCCTTCTCAAGCCTAGTAGCATCAATCTCTCGAGGTGTACTCTCCATGAGAACCTCAAGAATATTCCGCAACATCCTGATAGTTGTGCCTAATACAATTACTGAGAATACAAGAGTGCATATCAGATCAATGATCTTCCACTCTGGTTTGTACCAGATTACAGCGCCACCAATCATCACTCCAACACTCTGTATGGAATCCCCCAATACATGAAGATAAGCCCCCTGTACGTTGATGTTCCATTGTTTCTTTGGCTTAGATCCACTATACGATTTAGCTTCACTCTCTGAGCAAGCGTTCAGCAGAGGCTCAGTGATTTCTGATTCATGCATATGATGATGCTCACCATAGTGCTCAGATCTTCTTTCATGATGATGCGTAGCTATGCTCAGCCCATGGTTATGTGCATGGCTATGATCCCCATTGCCATGGCCATGATCATGCCCATTGTGCCCATGGTCATGGCTGTGGCTGTGGCCATGACCATGTCCATGCTCATGACCCAACAAGATTGCCATGGTAATGTTAACCACCAAACCAAATGCAGAAACGACAAACATAAGAAAGCCCTGGACTTCACCTGTATCATGTATCAGTCTAGCTATAGCTTCGTACACAAGGATCCCAGCAAGAAGCCATATCATTTGGATGGAAATTAATGCTCCTAGTATCTCAATCCTGAAAAAACCATAGGACTGACGTGGGGTTGCCTCCCATCCTGATGCCCAAATTGAGAACAAGGAGATTGCAAATGCTGCAACATCTGATAAAAGATGAGCTGCATCTGTCAAAATTGCGAGACTGTTGGCTTTGATTCCTCCAACAACTTCTACACTCATGAAGATCACACATAGAACAACAGCCATCCAAAGCTTCCTCATGGAATCTGATCTTTCCTTTGCATCTTTAGAACTGCTTTTAGCATCTGAAAATCCACATGCTGCTCCCCCACAGATTTTGCTCCCACCCATGCTTTTTTCTAGAGGTTGTATATCTCCATGGACTTCAATTATATGACCAGGATCAGAATTTTGCACCTCCATCTGAAGTTGACCAACAACAAAACAGAAATTCAATCCAAACTTTTTCATACAATCATGTTATTAATGATCAAACATCACATGTATGTTGATCCTTGTCACATATCAAGTGTTACTACCATTAAACTCAGTCATTTGTAGTTGTTTTCTATAGATCCAGAAGTTGTTTTAAGTCATCATGAAGTTTTAAGCGACAGTTTTAACACAAGACTTTCACAAATTTGTGATGGTTTTTCAAACCACACAGAATTGTTTAGCATGCTAAAACTCCAAGAAGCAAAAAGAAAATGAAAAGCACTCATAACGCATTATATCAGCAAAGAATCTTGTAGTAAAACTATAAGGAAGAACTGATATTGGATTGCATTTCATAAGCCTTCCTTTAACAATAGCAACGTCAATAATCAAAAACTTACTGATGACTCTTTAACCAGTATAAACTATAAAATAAAAATCACCATAAACATCAATACCAGCATAAAACTATCTTAAACAGCCAAAGCGTCTTACTATTCATTAAATTATATAAACAAAAGCACATGCTTCGACCGTGAAAAGTAAAGTAAAGACAACAATTGAAAAAAGGACTAAAATTTACAAAACCCACTAATCAAAATTCACGTAATGCACAAAAGGCGAAAGGGCGATAAAAGTTTAAATATGGCAATACAAAATGATATCAATACTCAGATTTCCCTTTTGGAATCAAGGAAAGCTGATACATAGATCGAAACAAGAACAGCGTAAACAAACAATAATCAATAAACAAACAAGGTAAATTTTGGGAAAGAAAGCACCTTGGAAACTAATGGACTGATTTGGAGAAGAATTCGATCGGTCTAGAATGCTCGCTGAGGTTCTCGCATCCAATAGGAGCAGTGGATCTTCTCCGTCTCAGATTAATCGGGATAAATTGGTTCAAATTAAAGTATTCCTATATATATATATATATATATATGGAGACAGGCGAAGAACAAATTATTCTCGAGTTATATTTTACTTGTCGCATTTTCATTAAAATTTTGGCTTTACTTAATGCAATTTGTTTGCTAGTTAATTATGTCAATTACGGCTCTCCGGCTTTTACCTTTCGAACCCTATTTTTGGGCCATCAAGGATCGTTTTATCATATTCCGATTAGTAAAATAAAATTGGTCCGCGTAGGAAATAAAAATAAGAATGGTGATTAGTAGAATGTGCGACATTGATTTCATAAATTTTTTTATTATTTAATTTGACAGTAAATTAAAAATTTATAAATAAGTAATCACATTTTTATTTTCATCTATAAATAAATAAACAAGTGCTAATATTTTAAAAATATTGTATATTTAAATATATCTTATATATACTAAATATTAGTTCAATTTTTAAAATACAACTGATAAATTTATTCTTTTTTAAAAGTCAAATTAGTAAAATATAAGATAATAAATATTTTTTTTAAATTTTTTGTAAAAAAAAAGCAAACACTTATTTATTAATAAGGAGATATATTATAGGCTGACGGGTTTAATCCTTCTAATGGAAAAAAGAAAATAATGATTTGAGAAATGGCATATGAAACTAATGGCAATTTTATTTTCTCAAAGGAAAACAATACTTGTCCAAATTTTGTCATTCAATAAAGAAAATGAAAATATATCACCATATCATAATCAATATTTATAACATATTTTTTAATGTTTAATGTATTTTTAATTAATATAGAAAAATGTTATGTAAGTGCTTTTCCGTCTCATAATCTTGTGTACTTTTGGTTTTCACCCAAATTAAAAAATTGTAATCACTATAGTTAATGGACAAAAATTTGCTATTATGCTCATTTTAAATATAGAATGAACAATTAAGTATTGTTAAAACTATGAACATCATGATTAACAATATAATATAAAAAATTTAAATTGCAATTAATAAGATAAAATTAAATAAAAGTATAATAAATAATTTATAAATTAACCATAATGTAAAAAAAAAAAAGTAAATAATATTTTAGTACAAACTAAAAAGAAAATGAAAACTTGAAAATCGGTCCAGTTTAAGGAAGAAATCCTAGCCTCCTTTCATCTCCAGCCTCCACCAAAAGTTTTTATTTTATTTGTCTAATTTTGAAATTACCGTCAATTCATTTACGGACGGCAATTCCTCCTATTTCGTCTTACTCTTTCATTAAATTAATATTTGTATTTTTTAATTTTTTGGTGTGTTTTTTTTTCAATTCTCTTTATAATAATTTTCAAATCGGTATAAATCTAAAATTTTAATTTTATTCGTTATTATTTATTTATTTATTTTTTTTTTGTATTTTGATTTCAATAAACATAGATCTGAATTTTTTTATTTTAAATTTAATTTTCATGTTTGTCTAGATTTTATTTGTGTTTTTATAAATTTAATTTATTTAGTTAATATTAAATGTAATTTAAATTTTTTTATCATGCAATTTTATCCTCAAGTTATTATCCTTTTTTATGAAAATTTTCGTTTTTTTGAAATAAATTTTTCCGTAAACAACAGATGTTGAAAGTCATATTGTCTACTGCATGTTATCATTATCCACTATTTTTATTAAAAAAAGTTCATAAATATATTCCATCAACTTTATTAATTTCGTACGTTTTGTAATTTTTAGATGTACTTTTTATATTATTAATAAAAATTTATTTTGCATTAAAAAAAGGAAATAAAAGAGGGAGTAATGTTTATAGAATTTAAACTACATTAATTAACTAGATTGCAAAGAACGCTTGGCAAGTGGACAAGACGTAAAGGTCTAATGTGGCTGGCACCTTTGATTTCTACAGAGGATAGCCTTACAGTTTCGCAATAAAATAAAATTCCTCAGAAAATGAATATCAATATTCACTTGTAAATAATTCCAGTGTCCCAATCCCAATACGTTCTGTCATATACAACACAAATATCTGTTGTGATCTTTTCACTATACCAATCATCACAAGCACGAATTTACTTCCAGAAGTTCTATTGCGCGCAATAGAGGAAGCACATTACCATAATCCGCAACAATCACTACAAAGATGAGTATAACTCTTCTTCACTGATGAATCAGATAGGAAAGATCTTCGCTCTAAAGGACAACACACCAAGGAATGGACATTAGAACAGATATCTAAGTTCATCTGTTCAAACAATGTTCTTGATACAGAAAATTTCAAAATTCAAAATAAGAAAGAAGGAACAAGTTTACAAGACTTCCTTCTTTTTGGGTTCAAGAACAGGTGGATCAACCTCAATACCCATGTTGGCTGCTGTTCCAGCTATAATTCTCATTGCTGACTCAATTGTGGTGCAATTCAAGTCTGGTAGCTTTTCAATAGCTATTGCTCGCAATTGGTCGATCGTGATCTTGCCCACTTTTTCTCTTTGTGGCTCTTTCGAACCTTTCTCCACTCCTAATCGCTCACCATAACAAATGAGTATATTAAAATCATGGAAATCCAATGCTTTATCACATAACTATCCAGATTGATCTTGTCCTAATACAGCGCGCCAAAATATCACCACTTTGAAATTCTTCCCCCAATAGCGACTTATTTTGGAAACAATAGAACCAAGCAGTTCAACATGATGTTAAAAGAAGACCGATGCTATTTAACACTTGTTTCAATTCAATAAGGAGATTTTAAGACGTTAAAATTTACTAACATAATGCATTTTCAGAATAGAGAAAAACAAAGAAAGATTAATTTGAATTCATTTCAACAGAAGCCATGCAGATCATGGTATGTTTCAAGTTAAGGATTTTGTGCCCTTCAAATTAAATACACCTTTAAAAGGGATGAATAAGCATAATCATTTCATGGAAATAGAAGAACAGGCTAAGTAAATCCTTTTCAGTATATTCCTCATCATCAAAAAAGATGAGAACCAAATGCTAAAGAACTTTCTTAATTCTCCTTCCACAATTAGCTTCAGCACATAAGCATCATTATAAAATTAGTAGAGCAATAGGTGCTATCCATAACAGCACCAAGCTAAACTTCATAAATGCCAGTAAATCTACTCAAGGATAACCCCTCCAAAACAAGGAAGCATCCTATGTCTTGATAAAACTTCATAAGGAGTTAAGCACTGTTATGCTGCTTATCTAATAATATACAAACACCCTATATTCCTACCATGATGCTAGTGCAGCTCAATTTGTTCATAAGAACTCCATCAAGACAACCATATGAAGTAAATAATGATACATCATTATCAAAGTTTACGATGAAAAGCTATCTTTCATTGAAGAAAATCTCAGAATATATACAAGTCATTAGTGATCAAGAAGGAAACTAACATATGTTAGCCTAGAAATTAGCTAAACTATACAAGGAAAGCCTAGAAATTAGCTAGACTATACAAGGAAAGCCAACCTATTTCAAATCTATACATATATACACTGATATCCCCCCTCAAATTAATGCTGGGCGATCCAAAAGCATCAATTTGTTAATAAGAAACTGATGTCGACCACTAGAAATAGCCTTAGTAAACACATCAGCAGTCTGATACTCCGTAGTGATATGTGGTAGAGAAATGACATGGGAATCATATGCCTCACGAATAGAGTGACAATCCACTTCAATATGCTTTGTACGCTCATGAAATACTGGATTAGCTGTAATCTGAATAGCACTAGTATTATCAGCATGGAGAGGTGTAGGATTAGCTTGGCAGAAGCCAAGCTCAGCCAAAAGTCCTCGAAGCCAAAGGATTTCTGAACAAGCAGAGGACATAGCTCTATATTCAGACTCAGTGGAGGACTTAGATACACGATCTTGCTTCTTGCTTTTCTAAGAAATTAGTGATGAACCAAGAAACATGCACCAACCAGTAATGGATCGTCGAGTATTCGAGCACCCAGCCCAATCAGTATCACTATAAGCAACAAGACGGATTGGAGAGTCAACTGGGAAAAACAAACCTCGTGTGGAAGTACCATGTAAATAATGGATGATGCGACGGACAACAGCTAGATGAAGATGCCTGGGTACTTGCATAAATTGACTAACCTGTTGAACAACAAAAGAAATGTCTGGACGAGTAATAGTCAGATAGTTTAGATTGCTGACGAGGTGTCTATACAAAGAAGGATCAGAAAGAAAATCACCCTCATCACGACAATATTTAACATTCACTTCCAAAGGAGTATGAACAAGACGACCATCCTGAAGACCAGCCAAAAAAATCAGCTTTTGAGTATACTTATGTTGATGCAAAAAAATACCAGCCGTGTTAGAACATACTTCAAGGCCCAAAAAATAGTGTAAAAGACCCAAATCTTTCATATGAGAGGCACCTTGAAGGTGCTCCTGAAGCTAAGAAATCAAGTCAGAATCATCCCCAGTAATAACAATGTCATCGACATATACCAAAAGCAAGACAATTTCCTTAGAAGTTTTGCACAGGAACAAGGAAGAATCATACTGACTCTGAACAAAAGAGAAACTAAGAAGAGCAGCATAAAATTTATTAAACCAGGCCCGAGGAGCCTGTTTCAAACCATAGAGTAACCTTTTTAACTTACAGACATCTGAAGAGGGAGTAGAAAACAATCCAGATGGTGGCGTCATGTATACATCTTCCTGAAGATCTCCATACAAAAAGGCATTTTTCACATCCATCTGTTGTAAGGGCCACCCCTTTGAAGCAGAAATAGCAAGAATGAGTCGCACAGTCGTCATCTTGGCAACAGGAGCAAATGTCTCCTCATAGTCTAGTCCATACTCTTGCCTATTACCGAGAGCGACCAACCTTGCTTTATATCGGTCAAGTGAGCCATCAGATCTTAGCTTAATTGAGTATACCCATTTACAACCAATGGGCTTAATTCCAGCAGGACAAGGAATAAGATCCCATGTATGATTCTTCTGAAGAGCCTGGAGTTCTTCTTGCATGGCTTTGACCCAACATGTTTGTTTAGCTGCTTGAGAATAAGAAATAGTAACTATAGCATGAGATAATGTGGCAGAGAAACCATACCTATCTGGAGGCCGACGAACACGAGTGCTTCTTCTAGTGGTCACTGAAGATGGCAACGGATCAGGGTCGGGAAGAACATGTGATGATGGAGGGGGCTGTCGTCGCTGATAGACCATTCCCGGCCGAAAATGTTCAATTGGGCGAGAGATGCCATCAAAGTGAGGTAGAAGAACACATTCCGAAGGAGAAACATGTTGTTGAAAGTAGTACTCATGTTCAAAGAAAATCACATTTTTAGAAACACGCATGCGATTAGCAACAGCATCATAGTATAGAAATCCCTTGTGAGCAGTACTATAACCCATAAAAGCGAATAGATTGAGCTATTAGCTTGTGACGCTCATGAGGAGGCAAGTGAACAAAACAAACACAACCAAATGTGCGCAATGTATGATAATCAGGGTGCCTGCAAAATAGACGATGATAAGGGGAATCAAAATTCAACTGCTGAGAAGAAAGACGATTGATTAAATAGACTGCAGTAGCCAAAGCTTCCACCCAAAATTTAGATGGAACTGAAGACTGCAGAAGCAATGTGCGAACCATATCTAACAAGTGACGGTTCTTTCGCTTAGCCAACCCATTCTGTTGAGGAGTGTAAGGACATGATCGATGAGATATAATACCTTTTTATTGCAAGAAATCCTGAAAATCATGTGACATATATTTCTCACCATTGTCTGATCGTAAAACTCTTACGCAGGTAGAAAACTGTGTCTCAACATAAGCCACAAAAGCGCGAAATGCAGTTAGCACCTCAGCTTTGGAATGCAAAAAATATATCCAAGTGAAACGGCTGTAGTCATCAATGAATGTAACAAAATATTTATGCTGCCCATGTGAAATTACAGGAGTAATACCCCAAACATCATTATGTATAACTGCAAAACAAGTATTAGCACGACTACCACAAGCTGGAAAAGGCAATGTCTTACTTTTTCCCAATTTACAAGTAGAACAATCAAGAGATAATATATGACCAGAAGACTGAACTTTATTCCCAAGAAAACCACGTTCCATTAACTTATTCAAAATAACATTATTCGGATGGCCTAACCGTTTATGCCAAACTTCAGCCTTATTGTCAACAATATTAGAAACTAAAGACAAAGTACTAGGAACAGTAAACTGCAATGGAAATAATCTGCCCACTTTAGGCCCCCTCGCGATCACCTTCCCCGACACCTGATCCTGCACAAGACAACCACCACGAGAGAAGTTTACATTACAGTTATTTTTCACCATTTGACCAACCGAAATCAAATTAGTAGACAATTCAGGAGAAACAAACACATTACGAAAAGAAGGTCCAATATCACCAATGGCAGTAATAGAAAGGTCATTTCCATTAGCAATCTGAATATTTTGTGTGCCAGTATATTTTCGAAGATTTTGTAGCAAATGAGAAGACCCAGTCATATGATTAGATGCACCAGAATCAACAAGTCAAGGAGAAAAAATATTTTTACCTTGCCCCTGAAGATTAAAAGCAGAGAATGTTGATAAAATCATCTATTGTACCATTTCTGGAGTAACAGTAGACTGATTAATGGTAGGTATAGCATTGGGAGATGGTGTAGGTGGTGGAAAATCACAGCTACTGGCTGGAACAACAGCTTGTAAGCCTCGAATTCTTCGATTGTCTGGATGAGTAGAACAATCCTTTATAACGTGTCCAGTCTGCTTACAATAATTGCAGAATTTCTTCCTGCAATTACGAGCAATATGACCATACTCCTTGCAACTAAAGCACTGCACCTGTCCCTTCCCACGGTTCTTTTCTTGAGCAGTATAAGCAACATTGATAATTTCAGATGACTCCCTAGATGCACCAATAACAGCCTGTGTAGCCAACCTCTGCTCCTCACGCAATAATTCACCAAAACACACATCCAATGATGGAACCGGATTTCTATTCAGCAATCCAGCTTGAGTAACTTCAAATTCTGGCCTTAATTTCATCAAGAACTGATCACGCCGACTTTCTTCATGAATTACTTGAAGACTGGTTAAAACCTCTCTAGGAACCTTTGCATAAATAATACCAGAATACTCGCTCCATAAATTCAAAAATCCAGAATAATACTGCTCAATAGAAAGATTACTTTGACTAAAGTTGCTAAGCTCAAGTTCCAATTGAAATCGACGAGCTGTATTATCTTGATGGTATATTCTTCTAAGATAATCCCACATCTCTTTGGCAGTAGTAAAGGAACGCAAATTATTCACCATATGAACTTCAATAGAACTAATGATCCAAGAAGCAACCCTGGCATCTTTTGTCTCCCAATCATTTCGTCCTGTCCCATCTGCTGGAGCAGGTGAAGACCCGTCAATGTGTCCCCAAAGCTCCTTTCCCTTCAGGAACATTCTGAACTGAAACTCCCATGCAGCATAATTCTTTCCTGTGAATCTAATACCCAAAATCTCGGAAGAAGACATATTGTGAAAGCAAAAAAAAATGACTGACCCAAGAAAAATTGCAAGTTAACTAACCAAAACCAGAAGCATGAACCAAAACCAGTACAAGATGACGAACCAAAACCAGAAGCAGGAACCCAAACCAGAAGCAGGAACCCGAACCAAAACCAGAAGCAAATGCACTGTCCACCCTCCTAACAAAGTCGGATGACCAAATCAACACCGGAAAACCACCGAAAAAAGGTTTGCGATGTCGGAGAAGAAATCGGAGAAGAAACGGCCGCTGCACGTGCCTCCACGGGCCACCACTTGCCTGCGCGTGAACAGTACACCGAGAGCTTCAGACGGCGCGTGAGCTACACTCGCTCAACACCCGGTCACCGGACTTGGGGAACAGGCCGGAAAAGACCCTGCGCTACCTTCCTGATGGGCGGTGAGATCCCGACAGACACAAATAACAGTGACCCAAAGAAAATAAAAATTCAGAATTTACTGCCCCAAAAAAAATGCTCAAAACAGCCAAATTGACTCTGATACCATATCAAAGTTTACGATGAAAATCTATCTTTCATTGAAGAAAATCTCAGAATATATACAAGTCATTAGAGATCAAGAAGGAAACTAACATATGTTAGCCTAGAAATTAGTTAAACTATACAAGGAAAGCCTAGAAATTAGCTAGACTATACAAGAAAAGCCAACTTATTTCAAATCTATACATATATACACCGATAATCATAAGAAAACCAAGAAGATAATGAGATCACAATGTGTATTGCATTTAGAACAATTCTTATTCATAATTGTGCTACCATGTGAATGTACAACCGGGCTAAAAATTTCGTGGGTTTCTCATGGGTTGGAACTTCTTCATCAGTAATACTGTTTTAACCACTGTACATCCTAAAATGGAAAATTAATTTGTACAAGTATGATAAACAAGAGGTGGAAGTGCAGCATTTACGGAAGCCCAAACTATATGGAGATTTAAATATGAAAAGATAAGACGGAAGCACCAAGCAATTGTCAATTAAATTAAAAGGAATGCACTGATAGAGGTAATCGTGTCAAGGGCACGTGCAAAAAGCGAAAGAGTACTTTGAGATTGTAGCATTGTGCTTGTTTGGCCAACGAAAAAAAAAATAATAATAAAAAAAGAAAAGTGAAAAACATCAAACAGAACAGATGGTGTGTAATATAATGCAAGCGTACCTGCAGCCTTAAGTAGAAGCACTGATGCAGGTGGTGTCTTCAAAATGAAAGTAAAGCTTTTATCCTGAAACCAACAACTCGACAAAGTTACAACCAGAAAAACAGAAGCGTAAAACCAAACAAAGATTGATGCTTGGGTTGGCAATGCAAAAATAAAAAACCATTAACAAATAAGAATCGAGAGAACTAACATCATAGACTGTAATTTCAACAGGAATAATATAACCGGCTTTATCAGCTGTTTTGGCGTTGTAATCCTTACAAAAAGCCATAATATTTACGCCCTTGGCGCCAAGGGCTGGCCCAACAGGAGGAGCAGGTGTTGCCTTCCCTGCCTCCAGAGCCAGCTTTATCAATCCAACCACTACAACACAGATAATAAATAAATAAATAAATAAATAAATAAATAAATAAATAAATAAAAATAAACTCCTTAAAGGGCAGCCAATTGGATGGTAGAATTCAGAAAGCAAAGTTAAAAGAAGTATATCTTTGAATTAGCTTCTCTATGTATGAACAAACCTTTCTTGGCCTTGCCAGCTGGCTTCGGTGGAGCCATTGCTATAACTGAGAGGCGCCTTGGGGTTGAGGGAAGTAGGGAGGTTCTAGTGTCGAAGAACTGGGGAGAAAGCTTGGCGTTTGAAGACAGACTAATGGGTGAGACTAGAAATGAAGAAGAGAGCTTGATGTTAACATTACTAAAATTATTATTAATACTGTTACTACTAAACTTCGAAAGAGAAGAGCTAGGGTGATAATAGGTAGAGAGAGACGATGACGCCATTTCTACGGAGAGAAATAAGAGGAGCGGGGAGGAAGAAGATACTAATATCAGGTTGTCAGCAAAGAAGGAAGTTTCAGATAAAATCCCCCATGTCCTCCATGGTAATCCCCCACTTAAATGGGCCTGCTTATTGATACATTGGTCCATAACTTACTGAGCCCAATCTAAAAAACAGGGAGATATACAGACTACAGAACCATGTCTCATAATTATTTAGGTTGATGGCCTAGCTCAAGAAATATTTTTGTATTAGGACAATTCCAAATGTAGGAACGTTGTTGTCCCTTAAAGGACAACAACTGTGATTTTTTAATAATTAAATTTATTAGAAATATTTTTGCTTGCGTCTAATCTTCTTCTTTTTTTTTTAAATAATTAAATTTATATCTGGAACCAACTGTGATTTTTTAAAATAAACCTTCAGCAACAAATTTCTTTGGCCATTTTCATACCGCCTAATGAATGGAAGCTTTATTTCGCTTATTGTATTCATAAAAAAATCAGAAAGAATTTTGGACACACCTTTGTTGGCCATAAATATAAAAGTGATTTGGTCTTTTATTTTTTATTTTTTTGGGTTGAAGCAAAGGGTAAGATAAATTTTATTATTATTAAATCCTAGCTTTCCCTTCTTTCCGAGATGAATATGCTCCTAAATATGGAGAACAAAAAAAATCTCACACTAGTCTTTCCGTTTTTGTTTCTGGAGATGGAGATTAGCCTTCTATATAAAAGTAAAATCAAGAAGTAATGGATATTAGCCTTCTATATAAAAAATAAAATGAAGAAATCATGCAACTGCTTTTCTAATTAAAGTGAGAGAATCATGCATATAGCAAATTTAGTTGATGATGTTTGGATGAGAATCATTAATTGAGCGCAGAGCCCTATAGTGCGAAGCGTAGGAGAGAAACAGCAGCAGCAACGGCAACGGCCCTGAAATGACTTTTCTAGAAAGGAATTGTTCTTTTTGAAAGTCTGCTCTTGAGAGGAAGATAAGGCACATTAACTAAGACCAAACTCCCTAGTTTCCTTGTTCGTTTAGTAATCTGATTAGAAGCTCTCTCCCATTTCAATAATAACCGACGACAATTTGGAAAATAAACTGGCAAGACTCGTCCAGTAGGAAAACATGTGGCGACAAAGACGCCGCACCCAACAATTTGTTTTTGCTTTTTATGTGAGCCACGTAAGCATAGATTACCTAGCCAAACCAAACTATTTTTGTTTAGCAGCCACAGGTTTTAGTGACAGACACCTCATATTGTTGCGCTTCTCCATCACAAACTCCACTTGCTTTCACTTTTTCTAAACCCCTCTTTTAGAATTACACCAACTACAAATTTATACATGAAGATGCCAAAATGCATTGGCATCCAACTGCTTCAAAATCTCTTTTGTTATTTGAGGATCGTTATTTTAGCAGTTCTAACTCATCTGCCTCTGCTCAACCAAACAGAAGAAGCTTATACTTCTGAGGATGAGACTCAGACCGACAACTATGTTCTTATAACCAACAGGCTATGCCCAACACCAGTCCCTGTCCCTGTCGATGTTCTCACACCCCTAATAAAGAAGAGACTTGCGGTGAAAAAGTTCAGAATGTTTGGGATGAATGAAGATGAAGACTGCAGGTGCTCTGTGTGCTTAAATTCTGTAAACAACACAGATGAGATTCGAGACCTCTGCAACTGTTTTCATGTATTTCACAGAGAGTGCTTGGATAATTGGATAGATCAAGGACAGTTTACCTGCCCAATCTGTAGATCCATGCTGTATCAGATAATATATTCACTGAAAGGCCTGGAGGAGAATCCTGGATTATAGAGAGGGATTAAGTTTATTGCATGTTAGCAGAAAGTTGACTTTGGTATTGCTGAGACTGGATGTAATTTTTTTGCTGATGATCCATGATTAAGGCAAAGTTGACTCAGACGTTTTACCGACAATCACCTCTAATGTAAATATTTTTCTTAAATCTGCACGCAATTACCTTAACGAACTCTCTTACTTTTACCTCCATATAATGATCTTAATAAATCGTCATGTGAAGTAGATGATACCGCCAAAAATTGCATCCTGTAATGGAATCAGCTCAAGGTTTCAGATTCCAGGCAAGTGTCAGGCTCGCACGCAGCTCATAAAATCAGCGCATGGACAAATAAAAACCCCTAACAAGTTTGATACAAATATCAGCCCCCAAACACAATTAATTATATTAATTGGGAAGAAATAACACAGAAATCAGATAATCACAAACGAGATAGTAGGTAACATTACTTATCTATGAAAATTATGTTGTGGATGATTAATTAATTTGGAAGGGATAAACAAATGGCCTAGCATTGCCTTCCAAACAAGCACAGAATTGAGTGGACGTCACTGCAATATTAACTGTATTATCTATTTGTTTTTCATATGATTAAAAACATGATTCATTGTTCGACAATAAAATTATTCGTGGTATTTTCCCAGCTTAATGAACTTCAGATTAATCCTTGTTTGCCTAACTATAAAAGTCACACTAACCTTTCCAGCTTCATCACATTTGTGCTTTGCTACTACTTCCCCTGTAAAAGCTTTAGGAGTTTGGAGATCAAACACAATTAAACAATCACAATTTCGTTCATGTATTGTTTGCTCATAACCCGTGAATGCAAAAATTTTCTTCGATATAATATACCTACATGGTGGAATACAGTTCTCTGGGCCTATTGATAACCCTCAATTTACTCCAATGATTAGGCAAACACATCCAGAAATTTCAAATGTCCTACCAAACCATATAAATGACAACATAACAAGGAGTTTTGCACAATAATAATAATAAATAAATAAATAAAATGATGTGTTATGGAAAATGCCATTTAGTTTAAGCTGGAAAGTGAATCTAATAAAGTGGGAATTACAATGTCAAGCAAGATGAACACAGAGCTTACAATTGGCAAGATCTCATCTTCAACGCTGGCGCCCGATTGTTTGTACTGAAACATGAATAGTTAGCCTACATCATAGGATTAAAATTCGTAAGCAACATATGAACATCGCTAACCAGACTAATTCTGTTTCTTTTAAGCTTAGACTCAGCGTTAAATTTGAACAAGCATTGAATGGATTTTAAAGGCTTTAATTAAATATACATTGGATTGGCATCAAGTGGCTTCCATAGTTCATGGCCAAATCAAGGAAACAAAATGAGCTAAGTTCATTACAATTGGTCAAATTTCAGCGAATATAATTCAATCTACCAACATTTAAGAACAAAAAAGAAGCTCGATTGTAAGGGAGAATATACCTACAAAATCAACCACTGATGCGACCGTCACTTGTTTTATCTATGGCATTTTTTTTTTTCATAAATCTATGACCAATAAAGAATCTGATACTATTGTTAAAATATTTTTCGGATGAAAATTATCAATTTTATTTCCATCAAAAATCAATTACACATGCATATTTATGGGTTTATCTTTTAATCATAAATTTAGACTACTAATCCACTAATTCCACTAAATAACTAACTCATAACTATATTAATTCATTAACCATTCTAACACTATTAACTCTACTAACTAAATAATAATTAATAAAAATATTATAAATATATTAAAATAAAATTTATTAATTTAATCATTATATAAAAATAATAATTTTGAATCATTTTTCCAACATATTTAACTGCAGAAAGTAAATATGAAGATAAATCGTTGAACGAAACAATATTGAAATGAGCATTGCTATTATTGGTTTCACGGCCTTGAAAAGAGACCCTAAATCCAAGCTTTCATCCAACACGATCAACACATATGTCTAATTAAAGGTGATGCACGATATGAGAGATGATGAACATCACTCACTACAAGAAAATTAGCAAATAGCAACGAAAATTAGCAACCGAATTAGTTGAATTTCCATTGTTATTAAAAATTAGCAACGAAAAATAGCAACGGAACATTCGATTGCAAATTTGACGGTTGGTATTTTTTGCAACGGATATTATTTTCCGTTGCTATTTGTACCAACAGAATTATAATTTCGTTGCTATATTTAGCAACCGAAAAAAAATTCCGTTGCTATTATAGCAACGAATTAAGTTTCCGTTGCTAAATTAAGCCAGTATTATAAAAATATTACGACGAAATTATCGTCGCTATTCCGTCACTAAATTATTATGAATTTTTCATGCAAAATTTGTGCAAAAACCTACGGGTAGCATGATTAAAGTTCATCCCTCATCCTCACATTAGAGGGAGAAAAGGGAGCAGAAAAAGAAGTAAATGATAAAAAACAGTTGAAGGAAACTGAATATGCATAAAGCAAACATATTAAATAGTTTCTGTTAGATTTAAAAAAAAATGTTCATGAAATTAGAAACTATGCAAATTAAGCTGGGATGCAAGCTCTTGCAGAAATACGGTGCAACATCACCTCCTTTTGAATGTGTCACAAAATCCTAATTGGAGAGTATTTCTGCAAGAGCTTGCATCACAGTGTATAAAGTTTATTAGAACTATGAGAATTTAAACTTTAACAAATGTAAAACTTTCCAAAAGGTTGAATATTTCATTCCCACCTGATTCTCACATCTAGAGGAGAATTTAAGCTTTGTTTGAAGCCTGTTTAAGAGCTGCATCAAAAGAAAACTAACACTGAAAAATATATCCTCAATGAAGCCACTTAAGGTGAATAAAAAGAAGAAATGTTCCGGCAACCTGGTCACGTAATTCTGAGATTTCAGCCAATAGTGTCTCTCTTTCTCCTTGCTCATAAAATTCTGGATTTTTGTCAATTCTTGCTTGAAGAAGCAGAATCTCTTCCTTTAAGGCTTTGTTTTCCTTCATAAGATAATGATCAGCAGGCAAGGAACCATCCATTAAAAGTTCTAGATTTTCCATCTTCTCTTCTCCAAATTTTAGCATCATTTTATTTCTCTGAAGTTCTTCAATTCCGTCATTTTAGTATTCATGTTGGTTGCTGCAATTTTCCTGTTAGCAGCACCCTATAGACATAATGAATAGAAAACTCAGGTTAAGTGCAAGCAAAAAATACACAATTCCTTATTGGTCAAACTGCTAAGTTGGGAAGACAGAATCTTAACAAGGAGTTTCAATTTATCATCATGATCTCATTCTGCAATCCATACGAACTAAGAAAAAACTACCTAGAAGAAACATGAGACTAGCACTATTTACGGAACAAAAAACATACAGTAGTAGATTAGTAATTAATAACTAAAATGAAAAAATCGATTTTCAAGAAGACAAGTACCAGAAACAAAGATTAAATTCATGTCAATAACAGAAAAGATTGCATGTCCTAAAGTTATATTTAAAATATAAATAAATAAATTCAAGAAATACATAACCTAAACTAGTGCGGAAGATATGCTTTACCACAAATTCTCAAGATAATTAAAAGAAAAAGAAAAGGTCCAACAACAAAAACTAATAATATTTTTAAATTCCAGTGAATAAAATAAAATCTTGCCAGAGCAAGAGAAGTAAACTACACAAATGCAGGTTAAGTAATTATTCCACAATAAAACAAGCCATAAAGATAGAACTGCTAAGATAATGATACAGGTTCAGTGAGATATAAAGGGAAACAGGAAAATCCAAAGACAAGAAGAAATCTTAATATCTTTGATAGACTATCCTTGTAAATACAAGAAACCAAACCAAGTCTGATTTTAGATCTCTTTACAAAACACTAAGGAACTAATTATTTACCATTGTCGGTTAATTAGCTTGATAAATAAATGAAGGGACTATAAGTATATAACTTACCATTCTTAGTCAGTATTTATAAATAAATTAATTAGCTACAACTTACCACTACTAGCTAAATAAATAAATCAAATAACTTAGGAACTATAATTCACCCTTGGCTATTTGTCAAATAATTTAATAAAGAAATGAATAAATGAATAAGGAACCATATTGCCATTGTTAGTAAATTAGTCAGTAAAAGGAACCCATAATTAGTAAATTACCATAGGAAGTTAGTCAAATAAATATTAGTTAGTTAAATAAGGCAAAAATTATAATTTATCATTGTTCATTAGTTAAATAAATAAATAATCAAATCAACTAAGAAAATAAGATGACTGCATACCGTCCCTCACCACAGCAATAAAAACTTACTTCTCTAGATACTAAAATTTGAGTCGTGCATTGTTCTTGATCTACCAGCAAGCAAGTTTAAAATTCGAAGCAGTAGCTAAGAAGGCAAGGGACAAGAAAACCCCTTAGATCAGTCACTCCACATCCGCATTCCTATTTCTATTGACAATTTTATCACTTCTCCAAGTCTCAAAGCGTAAGAAATACTTCTTGACTGTCAAGATATTAATCCTATAATTCAATATAAAGCACACATGTAACCAAGCTAGACTTAGGATTTAGTTCTCTATTCAAACTCCCTACACATTCTCGACATTTCTCCAGATAATGTGAGCCTAATACATAGTAAATGATCAAAGAGCATAAATCTTACCCACCTGTGACAAAAGCTTGGTGACATCATTGACGTTCTTCACATTACGTTCAGTAAGGTTTTCAACATACGCGCCCTTTCTTAAGTCTTCTCTAAGCTGAGATAGGACAGAGAAAAACAAGAAGAATAAAGTATTATCATTTATTACATACTAGCTTAATTATCAATTAATTTGGAATAAGCAATTACTTGCAAATTGGTTGATGAAGGCTCTAAAAGATCTGTTATCTGCTCATTATATATCTCCAGAAAAGAACATTTGCAGCTAAAAATCAGCTTTTCATTTCTCCTTCTTTCCTCTTCCTACCAAAAAAGCAGATTCGCATAAAACTCCTCAAACCCAAATCATAAAATGCAAAAGAAACAAAAGGGTGCAGAAACCGAAGTACCATATGTATTCGTAAAAACAAATACTCAAATATGCGGGGTGTTATCCCACTATCTTTACTAAGATTGCCTTCTTGCTACTTCATCTCACCCATAATGGTGTACGTTTTGCCACTACCTGTCTGTAGCAAAAGATTTAGAATTTTAATCTTCATCAAAACTCCATCCATCAGCAAATATACAGAAGGCTCTAAAAGTTCTCCTTTGCTTTAGCATCAAGACGGAAATACAGAACAAGAAACTATGAATCAGGTTCTTCATCCGTTAACCTTAAATAACCCAAGCTACCTCGAGTAATATGTAAAGACTCTATTACCATGAATCCTGCTGGAAAATATAGTCCAATGAATTTTTTTCTTTTTCATTTTAGCAGTTGATAGTCATGGATAATTTGATATATTACTTGGGATATGGTCTCGTCAGCTATGTGATAAAAAATGAATCTAGATTCAGGATGACCAAGCCACACTAATGACTGTAAACTTTCTTGCCTCAAACACGGAACATGCCCTTGCGAAACTCTCTCCGAGTTAGTGAGTGGCCGAATCCTTATTAAAACCTGGGTCAAATTTTATTATTTTCTTTTGTAAAATTACTACACTCAAGTCCTCAAAAATAATATAGGAAATGAACAAACCTGTACATTATGATCCGCCCAAAAAGCGGGGTCTTCGTCAAGCTCAAAATGCTGAGCTTCCACTCCAAAATCAGAAATTTCTTTGGAATTCCTTCTCGAAATCATGTGGCTCGAGTCTTTCCCTTTCAAAAAGTGCGTAGTTCTGGCACCAACAACATTAGCCCCCAGTGTTCCACCTAGAGAAACTCTCGGACCAATTCTATATGGGGTGCTCTGCGCAGGACTGGCGAAAGAAAAAATGAAAAATCATACAAAATAAATATGAAACACAGCATCTCAATTTTAGCACTTCAGAAACTAAAATGTGACTTTCGATTTCCATCCTCAACTTTTCGAAGCGACAAAAAATTTTAGCTTTGATAAACTCCCTTAAGTTGAACTACCGTAAAAACTAAAAAAATAGAAATGACAAGGCCATAGAAGCTAAAATTACCAGGGGCTGCTGCTCCCTTGCTGTGTGCGCTGGAGGAGAGAGACCCTGAGGTGATCGGTGGCTACTGCCGGCAGGAAAGGGGAGAGGAGCGACAGAGGAGGGTGGTGGTTGAGATGGGAGATCGAGAATGGTAAAAGAAAACAGAGGATAAGGTCACGGGAAAAAGGGACAGGATTAGGGAAATGGACACAGAGTTAAGGAAGTATATATACTTAGGGCAAAAATATCAACCGAATTCTTTTTGGTTGCTAAAATTGCAACCGAATTGCTTTCCGGTTGCAATTTTAGCAACGAAAATTAAATTTTGTTGCTATTTTTAGACATAAATTTTTTCTCCTTTAGAACCAAAAATACCAACAGAATTAATTTTCCGTTGCTATTTTATCAACGGAATTCAAATTTGGTTGCAATTTTACCAACGGAAAAAATTCCGTTGGTATTTTAGGTCCCAAAATTTTCCACATTCGCCGCAAAATACCAACAGAATTAATTTTCCGTTGCTAAAATTGCAACCGAATTTATATTTCGTCGCTATTTTAGCAACAGAAAAATAATCCCGTTGGTATTTTGAGGACCCAAAGTTCTTTCACCTCATTGGCACCAAAAATACCAACCGAATTCAGTTTCGTTGCAAAAATAGCAACGGAATAAAAATTCGGTTGCAATTTTAGCAACGGGAAAATTTTTCCCTTGCTATTTTTCGTTCCAAAATTTCACCGCCAAACGTTGGTGCCTTTTTAGCAATGGTTTAAGGGTTCCGTTGCTAATTTCCATTGCTAAATTTTGGCGATCAAAATTCCCTCCACTTTTAGCAACTGAAAATAACCAAATATATTTTCGTTGCTAAATTTGGAATGTTTAACCAAATTTAGCAACATAATATATTTTCTGTTACTAAATAGCAACATAATTCATTTTTCGTTGCTAATTTAGCAACGGAATCAATTTCGTTGCTATTTTCAGATTTTCTTGTAGTGACGCTAGTTGGCTTTTGCAACATATTTATTTCAACACATTGCCGGCGTAGACTTATAGTCACATCGCCTTTATTTCACAACCCTACATAGATAACATGTCCTAGGCAGAGATGATGAGTGTCAAAAAAGGAGAGTTTCAATATATTTCATTCTCACACATTTACAGGGAGTACAGCTCTGTTTTTGTAGTAGCTCAAATACAATTTAAACTAACTGTAATTTAAATAAGATACAGATATATAAGGGGAGATATCTTAGCTAACAAACTAAGTTTGAACGGTTCAACTTGGATGACTTATAGTAAGAATAGAGTTCTTCTATTTTTCACAGAAATAACAAGCTATTTACATTTGTACACAAACAGCTTGTGTTTGTGTACAAACGGAGAAGGTTCAACTTGTATGACTTAACACCCTCCAGCAAGCCAATGGTGGGTGAGATTGAAGTCGCAATTTGGAGCAGTGTTGATCAAACAAACGAACTCCCATTGGCTTGGTAAAGATATCACCAAGTTAATCTTTTGTGGAAAGAAAGGAAATCTTAATATTACCCAAAGCAACATGTTCACGAACAAAATGGTAATCAAGTTCTATGTGCTTCGTGCGAGCATGAAAGACTGGATTGGAGGAGAGATAGATGGCTCCAATGTTATCACACCATAGAACCACTGGTTTAGAGGGAACTGGACCAATTTCATGCAAAAGAGACTGAAGCCAAAGAAGTTCAGCCGTGGTATTTGCTAGAGCTTTATACTCACTTTCAGTAGATGAACGAGCAATAGTAGGCTGTTTCTTAGCACTCCATGAAACAATAGAGTTACCAATATAAATAGCATACCCAATTGTAGAACGTCTGTCATCAGGACAGCCTCCCCAGTCGCTATCCAAAAAATATTGCAAAGACCCAAATTATCATTAGAAAAGAATAGAGAACGATGAAGAGAGTGCTTCAAATAACGAAGAAGGCGCTTGACTGCAGTCCAATGATTTTCAGTTGGTTGATGCATATATTGACACAATTTATTAACAGCAAAAGCAATATCAGGACGCGTCATGGTTGCATATTGTAGTGAACCAATTGTCTGCCGATAAAGTTCAGGCTCAGCAAATAAAGGGCTGTCATTTTTAGCCAAAATAGGTGAAGTAGCCATCGGGGTAAGACAACCATTTGCATTTTGTAAACCTGTTTTAGCCAACAAATCACGAATATATTTTTGCTGATGAATGTAGATGCCTGAGTCAGTAGTTTGAACTTCAATTCCAAGAAAGAAGTGAAGATCACCAATGTCTTTTACTGGAAATTCGAACTTCAACTTGTTGAGAAAATTTTCAATTAATAGAGCACTAGAACCCGTGATAATGATGTCATCCACATAAACAAGAATAAGAATAGTGTGACCAGTATTGCGAAAAATAAATAGAGAGGAGTCAGCCTTAGAGGACCGAAAACCAAGATGACATAGAAAGTAACTTAACCTTTCAAACCAGGCCCTAGGTGCTTGCTTGAGACCATAGAGAGACCGTTGTAGATGGCAGACATAATCTAGATGAGTAGAGTCACGAAAATCTTGAGGCTGTTCCATAAAGACATTTTCTTCAAGAAACCCATGCAGAAAAGCATTTGAAATGTCTATCTGATGCAGCTTCCAGCGCTTCATTGCTGCAAGAGCTAGGATAGTCCGAATTGTAGTAGCTTTAACAACGGGACTGAATGTCTCTCTATAGTCAACACCGGATTGTTGATTATAGCCTTTTGCTACAAGCCTCACTTTGTAGCGAACAATGGAATTATCAGGACTCTGCTTGATGCGAAACACCCATTTGTTTCCAACAACATGCTGATTAGAAGGACGTGGTACAAAAGTCCAGGTCTGATTGTCCATGAGAGCAGTATATTCTTCCTGCATTGCTTCTTTCCATACAGAGAATTTATTAGCCTGAGTGATGCTGCTGAGCTCAGATTCAGGTAGGGACTGGTTTGGTTGTGGAAGAGAGAGAAGGGCTGTACGTTTGGATAAGGTAGATGGGCGAAGGTTCATGTTGTGTGTACGAGGAAGTGTAGATGGTGGAGGCTTTTACGGACAGGAGAAAAAGGTTAGATCAACAACTAAGTTTAGATTTGAATTTTGATTAGGTGGAGAGAGAGAGGTTGGTGAGGAGGATGGATCAGATGAGGTACAATTTAAATTTGAAAGATTTTGAAAATCAGATATATCATCAAAAAAGAAGGAAGGAGAATTTAAATTTAGAAGAGATGAGGAGGTAGAGTTTATCCCTGAAGAGGATTGTTGATGGGGACTTGTAATCAGTTTCAACTATGCAGAAGAGTCCTTGTGAACTACTGAGTCTAAATTTTGAACCCGTGTGGCAGAGAGATGCTGACAAGGAAATGTATTTTCATCAAATTTAACATACTGAGCTATGTAAATTCGATCCTTATCCAGATTAAGACATTTATGACCGAAATGGGAAATGGAAGGACCAAGATAGGCACAAGCTTTGGTACGAAATTGAAATTTATGATTATGGTAAGGTCTAAACAAGGGATAAACACAACAACCAAAGATTTTAAGATCATGATAGTTGGGATTTTTACCAAATAATAGAAAAAATGGTGAGTGATTATCAAGAACGGGAGTAGGCATACCATTAATTAAGGCAACAACAGTATCAAAGGAATAAGGCTAGAACCAAAAATTGAGAGAACAATGAGCTAAAAGAGTTAACCCCGTATCGACAATATGATGTATTTTTCGTGTGACTATTCCATTTTGTTCATGTGTGTAAGGACAGGCAATATGATGAACAATTCCATGGGTTTGAAAGTATTTATTCAGACGTTGATATTCCCCTCCCCAATCAGAGTGAACAGCTTGAATAGTGGTTTGGAATTGGTTGTGAACAAAGGCTTTAAAATTAAGAAATACATCATATACATCACTTTTATTCTTAAGAAAGAAGATCCATGAAAACCAAGTAAAATCATCAATGAAACAAACAAAATATTTATATCCAACATTGGAAAGAATTGGAGATGGCCCCCAAACATCAGAATATAAAATTTCAAATGGACGAGAGGAGTGATGTTCAACTGATGCTAGTGGAATTTTAGCAAGCTTCCCTAACGAACAAGACCGACAAAGAGCAGAGGTCTGTTTATTACTAGAAAAGGAAATGTTATTGTCTTTTGCTACTTGTAGAATAGTGTTTCTATGAGAATGCCCAAGTCTTGCATGCCAATCATCATAGGAATCTGCCGCAAGTGCCAAAGGACTGACTGAAGAGGAAGGACACTGATACAAGCTACGATCATTCAGCCCTCTCATAAGCTCCTGTTTGGTTTTCTAACATTTAATAGAAAAATAAGATGGCCAAAATTCAAAGAAACAGTTATTATCAATGCAAAAACACTGAACAGATATTAAAGGCTTTGAAATTTGGGGAACATGAAGAGTATTTGATAAAAGGAATTGATTTAAATGAGAAGTTAAATAAGAAGTGCCACAATGTTTGATTTGCAAACCTTTACCATCACCAATTGTGAGTTGATCGGTACCACCATATTGCTGTGGAAGATGTAAAGCATTCATATCTGGTGTAATATGAGCTGTTGCACTAGTATCAGCAATCCAAGGTTGAACAGAGCTGCCAGCATATTGACCCATGTAAGAAGGGGAAAGAGGCATGGATTGAAAACCCACATGAGCTTGATGAGGATACATATGTGGGGAAGCAGATGGCAAGGAGAATTGCCTCGAAAATGGGACATATATGGAAAGTCGATATTGAGGGAAGTTATTAAATTGTTGATATCGCTTTCGGCAGGTATTAGGAGCATGATTTGTGAGACCACATATTTGATAGGTGATTCCTTTTTGGTTTGATTTGTTCCTCCATGGTGGACGAGAAGGCTTATGCTGCTGTGGATGAGGAAGTGGTACTTGAGTTGGGGTAGGAAGAATGGGTGATTTGTAGGAAAAGTTGGCTGTATAAGAAGGCTGTTGTGCTTTGAGGAGAATTTCATAAGCAACCAATTGGATATGAAGCTCAGCAAAAGTGACAGGTGTTGGTCGAGAGGTGAGATTACTAATAATCCCTTGAAATTCTGCTCCAATGTTCCTGAAGATAATGACATTGAATTTTGCTTGAGCCATTGGATGACCAGCTGCACATAATTCATCAGAGATTGCCTTCGCTTTAAGGAGATAATCCTTAACAGAGAGATCGTTTTTCTTCAGTTCCTGTAATTCAATATGCAATTGTACTTGCTTGTTTTGAGAAATTGCTCCAAATGTATTTATCTATAGTGTTTTTTAAATTTAAAATTATCTTTTTGATTTGGTAATGAGTCTGCATCAAAATCATTTTTTTTTTCATAATGAATTACTTGGTCTTTTTCATATAAATTCCATTTGCTTAATTTTTTATTTTGGACTGTATGGTGTTGATAGATTTTATTTCACGCTACATAGGAAGAGGTCACTCCATTGATGTAAGGGAAAATAGATTTTGTGAGAGAAGAGAGAATCCAAGAAAGAAGCATTTGATCTTTACGAAACCAGATTTGGAATTCTGGATTTGGAATGGATTGAGGAGGATTATCAGTGCTTAAAATCATTTTTGGTGGAGCTGGATTTGTGCCATCAATAAAGCTCATAAGATCTTGAGAGTTAAGTAATGGAAGAAGTTGAGTTTTCCAAGAGAGAAAATTGTTGAATGATAATATGATAGAGAAATTGATTTGGGTTGAAGAAGAAAAAGAAGAAGAATTTGCAGAAGAAGAGAGGGAGGCTGGGTTGCTCATTTTTTTTTTTTTAAGATTGAAGCTCTGATACCATGTCAAAAAAGGAGAGTTTCAATATATATCATTCTCACACATTTATAGGGAGTACAGCTCTGCTTTTATAGTAGCTCAAATACAATCTAAACTAACTGTAATTTAAATAAGATACAGAGATATAAGGGGAGATATCTTAGCTAACAAACTAAGTTTGAACGGTTCAACTTGGATGACTTATAGTAAGAATAAAGTCCGTCTATTTTTCATAAAAACAGCAAGCTGTTTGTGTACAAACAACAAGCTGTTTACATTTGTACACAAACAGCAAGCTGTTTGTGTACAAACGGAGAAGGTTCAACTTGTATGACTTAACAATGAGCACCACTCCTTATGCAACATTATTTATTTAACGTGCTGTCGGCGTAGAATTATAGTCACATTGCCTTTATTTCACAACCATACATAGATAACATGTCCTAGGCAGCAGCATCATACATCTGCTCCATTATTAAATAGAAACATGCATTAACGCCAAGAAAACTCCAGCTCTGCAGTAGCATTATCCTAGCGACGGAAACTTCTGACTTGGCGAGGTGGATCTGCTTCGCCCTCTCCAAGCTTCACAGCCGTGTAGGTACCAGCACCCGCGAGGGCCCCAAGTGTGGGTGCCACCAAGTATATCCACAATGACTTGTAATTTCCTGCTGCTATTGCTGGCCCTAGAGTCCTCACGGGATTCATGGAACCCCCACTTGACGGCCTGCCATTTCAAAAAGTTAAAACATTGAAAATATAATCCCTTTCTTTGCGAATTTTTTTTTTCCATCTTTTTAAATTTTCGCTAGACTGGAAACTTTATTCTTTGGGACCATAATAATTCTTCAAAAATTGGACCAAAGATGAAGTACTCTCGTATGTATGGTGCTTTTTTCCCCCTCAAATCATGTTGCAAATGGCAATATTAATTGATCTGACAATAAAAAAGACTGTTCTCCAATACTGTCGTGCATTACCAGCTTAATTATAGAGATACTATTCTATATACTACGTTAATTATTTTCTTATATGTTAGATATGTCGGATTTCTCCAACCCCTATATAAGATTGGACGAACCTTTGAATTCCAGTCTAGGAATGCTAATCACACACTATTACTATTATTATTATTGGAAAATTAAACAAGACCTAACAGTAATATTTGGTATCTTAAATCTTGATTCAAAAGTTTAGTGATATTGTTTTGGTCAATGTTTTGAAACTCGGTTTGATCCAGGCAGTCGAATCGGTTGGATCGTGACTCGGTAAAAAAACTGAATTAGTCCAACATAAAACTCAAAAAATGAAAAAACTCGGATTGCACTTCAAAAATTTATCAAAAAAAAAAAAATAGAAAACAGTTTGTTTATTTTATTATATCTCAAACGTGTGGTTGGAGAATTATAGATTTATATAATTTTATTTATTTTTCTTATTATAATTAATCAAATTTTAATTTTTACCTCATTCAATCAAGTTTGTAAAATATTTTTGCATGAAATTATACTTTTTATGCATAGTTCAGTGTTATTAATTATATATATTCACGAAACTTGCGGTAGTTTGTATATATGTTAAATGAATTTATTTGAATGTTTATTTTTGATATTATATGAATTTATTTGTATATTTATTACTTAAGACAATTTATTTGATTTTTATATTTACAAAATTTATTGGGCTTAAAATTAATATTTTTATATTGATATTTGGTAATTAATAGATTTTTAAATGTATTTTTACATACTACATGTTTAATTTTTTGTAAAAAATTATATTTAAAAAAATAATAAAAACTTCGAGTTGATCCGATCGAACAAATTCATCCATAACTTAGTTGGCAGATCGAGTCGACTTCTGAATCGTTTCAAAACATTGGTTTTGGTGTTTAGAGTTTTGAGATCAAGTTCCAGTCCACTTAAAAAATAAAAATAAATTTAAATTCTAATTAAATATTTTTGGTTACATCTCATTAAATATCATAAAAGGCCTTTGTAATTGCGAATAAAACTACAAAAATAGGAAGGGGGAGAGAATTATATATATATATATATATATATATATATATATATATATATATATATGACTTACCCTGGGATGAGAATGTTAAGCAGAACCGTCGCTCCAACTGCAATTCCCGCCAACTCTCCTACCTGACAGATTAAGGTGAAGATAGAAATATATGCTTGATCATAGGGAAACCAAGAATAGAATTTGAATCAATAAAAACATAATTATGTACTCACAGCACGAGTGTCAGTGGCAACAGCAGTGACAACAAACAAGAGATTGAAAGTGATTATAAATTCGAGCGCAAAAGCTTGGCCAGAGCTTACAAGATGGAACAGTAACACCACCGGACAAGAAAGGATGGAAGACAGCCTTGAGAGCAAAAGATGCACATATGGAGGCCGATACTTGGGCTGCTATGTAGGCGGGGACGTGTGTCCACGGAAAGTGACGGAGCGCTGCAAAGGCAATGGTGAGAGATGGGTTTAAGTGAGCTCCTGATATGTGTCCGGTTGATAAGATTATAATCATCACAGCTAGCCCTGCACAAGATGCATTTCCTATTAATGACTCCACTCCGCCGTACTTTTGATTCACTATGGGCCCTGCTGTTGCTGCAAATATCAGGATGAAGGTTCCCACGAATTCTGCTCCAAGCTTCATGTACATATCTATCACAAGTTAAAGTATTCTGAAGAGACTAAACTTGCTTAGTAGTTAAAACATCAATCTTAAATGAACTCTTCTTAGTAAATACAAGTGTGCATATATGTATGAACCGGCGGATTTTTTTAAATACTACGCCGAACGATTAACTAAAATAACGTCGAAAATATTTAAATATCAGAACAATAATTTTTGCTTCATTGACCCCACAGATGGCAAAAGCCAACTTCCATGCCAGCTGAGAACTATTATCTTCTTACAAACATGTACTCACTTATATATAATTATTATGAGATATAATTTCATATTTTTGTTTGCTTTCACATGGGCTTTGAAATGTCATTTCTGACTAACAGCCATTAAATTATGTCGTTTGGGTACATATATTCTTCGTTGTTAAGAAATATATATAATTATCAAATGAATACTTTCTGTTTCAAAATTACCAAGGATTAAGAAAAAAGAAAGGTAGATCAACTGCGGTTGGTTATCCTGTAGCATGCAGCTTTGAAGTCGTAAAGATCAATATGCTTAATTACCTCAATTAAGTGGCTGGCTCTTTATTTTGTTGAAGGTTAGATCAACTAATTAATCCGCTTTCCTTAACTAGAAATTATTTTGGTGATCTTGAAATTCTATTACATATCAGTAGAATTTTCTTATCAAATCCACCAGAAAATCATTTGAAATCAACAAATCTGAACTTGAATGTGAAATATATGGTCTTTCAAAATCATTAAATAAAGATTTAGAAGTGGGTGAAATTGTGGTGGGAAATAAAATTTTTTATGTTCTGTTCTTGCTATCAGGAAATTCCATTATTCACATTTTTTTTCTCAATGTTTTTCATTCCAAAGTGGCATTCTATATGACCTAAATTTCAATGAAATTTGAGGTGGCAATAAAAATAATTGTTCTTGTCTAAAAATTAAAACCCAAGGCTTAATTGGCGGGCGTGCTACTAATCCAAGATGTTGTCAAATGATATGATCCTAATTAATAGTTGACGTTTTGTCTGGAATCAATTGCTCGCTCCGTTTCAATATTTAAAAATAGTAATTATTTCATAACTAAAAAATTTTATTATCATTATATTAATTGTACAATGTAATTAATATAAGTTGAAAATCACTTTTACAAAAACAACTTAAATAAGGATATATTTGCTAAAAATTAATTAATATGTTTTAATTATATCAAAATATCATGTATTACAAAATAAAATTTTTTTTAAACGACATATATTTTGAAACAGAAAATGTATACGATAAGCCATTGATAATTTAAGTTTAAGTTTAATTGTAATAAATTAAACATAGAATCGCTAACCTTGCGCGTCAGAGATGCGTCATGCGCTGGAATGTCAGTAAAGCAAGTGTGTGGTTGAGCCCAGGTTGGAGCAGTAACTGGCAAGCACTTGCATCTTAGCATTGACTTTCGGTCATAAGACAACGAGTCTATCCTCTGAACCGAAAACAATGGCCCTCCCGGCGTCCCAGGCGTGGCCGACACTGACACTGTCGGTGTTCCTGCCTCGGATTCCGGCATTGTTTTTCTTTTTCTTATTCTCTTTTTTTTTTCTTTTTTGAAGTGATAGATGGTCTACCAAGGGATATTACATGATTCGGCGGGTTTTTTTTCAATGTTATTAAAATCGGACCGGATAAAGAACCGGCAAGGCTGGAGGTTCATGGTTCGATCGGTTCAACGGGATACCCTTTAGAATTTTGGTTGAAAAACTGAGGTAAAAAGCATAGGGGTACAACTTTGAGTTTTATTCGAAAGACTAAGGCACAAAACAAAGGGGTGTCCCTTTGCGTTTTGATTGAAAAATTAAGCCAAAAGTCCAAGGGATACTCTTTTAAGTTTTAAATGAAAAATTGAGGCAGAAAGCAAAGAGATACTCCTATGAGTTTGGGTTAAAATTTGAGGCAAAATTTCAAGGGATACCTCTTTGAGTTTTGGATGTAAAACTGAGGCAAAAAGCACAGGGGTACTCCTTTGAGTTTTGATTTAAAAATTGAGGTAAAATGCAAATGGGGTATTCATTTAATTTCTGGTTGAAAATTGAGGAAAAATGCAATGGAAAACCTTTTTGAATTTTGGTTCAAAAATTTAGGCAAAAAGTAAAAGGGCATCCCTTTGAGTTTTAGTGGGAAAATTGACGTTAAAAGACAAAGGGTACCACTTTGACTTTTAATTGAAAAACTGAAGAAAAAATAAATTGTTACCCTTTCGAATTTTGGTCAAAAAATTGAGTAAAAAATGAAGAGGTTCCCTTTTAAGATTTGGTTGAAAATCTTAGCCAAAAAGTAGAGGGATACCACCTTAATTTTTGGTTGAAAAACTGAGATAAAAAGTCAAAGAGTACCCTTTTGAGCTTTGGATAAAAAACTTATGCAAAAAGCATAGGGGTACCACTTTGAGTTTTGGTTAAAAAATTGAGGCAAAAAGTGAAAGGCGTACCCCTTGAGTTTTGGATTAAAAACTGAATCCAAAAGCCAAGGGGTATCCCTTTAAGTTTTAACTGAAAAATCGAGGAAACAAGTAAAGGGGTACAACTTTTAGTTCATGCTGAAAGATTGTGGCAAAAAGCAAAGGGGTACCCTTTTGAGTTTTTATTGAAAAATTAAGCAAAAAGGCCAATAGGTATGCCTTTGAGTTTCAAATGAAAAATTGAGGCAGAAAGCAAAGGGATACCCCTTTGAGTTTTGGGTTAAAATTTGAGACAAAAGTCTAAACGGTACTATTTTAAGTTTTGGATGAAAAATGGATGTAAAAAGCATAGGGGTACCTATTTGAGTTTTGATTGAAAAATTAAGATAAAATGCAAATGAGTACTCCTTTGAGTTTTGGCTAAAAATCAAGGAAAAATGTTAAGGGATACCTTTTTGAGTTTTGGTTGAAAAACTAAGGTAAAAAGTAAGAGATGACCCATTTCAATTTTGGTTGGAAAGCTAAGACAAAAATTCAAGGGGTACCCCTTTGAGTTTTGATTGATAAACTGAGATAATATGCAAAAGGGTACCCTTTTGAGTTTTGGTTTAAAAACTTAAGCAAAAAGGCTAGTTGTACCCCTTTGAGTTTTTGATGAAAAACAAAGAAAAAAGCAAAGTGTTACTTTTTGGAGTTTTTGTTGAAAATTGGAGATAAAATTCAATGGGGTACCTTTTTGAATTTTAGATGTGAAATTGAGGTGAAAAACATAGGGGTACCACTTTAGATTTTTGCTGAAAGATTGAGGCACAAAACAAAATGGCACCCCTTTGAGTATTTGTTGAGCCATTGAGCCAAAAGGCCAATGGGTACCCTTTTGAGTTTTGAATAAAAAATCAAGTTTCGAATTAAAAATTGAGGTAGAAAGCAAAGAGGTAACCCTTTTAATTTTGGGTTTAAATTTGAGTCAAAAGGCTAAGGGGTACCTTTTTGAGTTTTGGATGAAAAAATAAGGTAAGAAGCATAGGCGCAACCCTTTGAGTTTTAATTGAAAAACTGAGATAAAAAGTAATGGGGTACTCCTTTTAGTTCTGACTAAAAAATTAAGGAAAATGTAAAGGCATACTTCTTTGAGTTTTTGTTGAAAAATAGAGGCAAAAAGCAAAAGAGTACCCTTTTGAGTTTTGATTGGAAAATTGAGTCAAAAGCCATGTGGCACCCCTATAATTTTTGGTTGAAAAATTTAGAAAAAGAAGTAAAGGGCTACCCCATTGATTTTTTGTTAGAAAGCTGAGGCAAAAAAGAAGGTGTACCCCTTTGAGATTTGGTTCAAAATCCTAGGCAAAAAATAAAGGGTACCCCTTTAAGTTATGGTTGATAAATTGAGGCAAAAATCTGAGAAAAATTTCAAAGGGGAACCCCTTTGAGTTTTTGGAGAAAAATTGAGCCAAAATGTAAAGGGGTACCCCTTTGAATTTTTGGAGAAAAATAAAACCAAAATTCGAAAGGGTACCCCTTTATGTTTTTAGTAAAAAGTTAATTAAAAATGCAAAGGGGTACCCCTATGAATTTTAGGTGAAAAGCTGAACGAAAATGCTAGGAAGTACCCATTTTTGTTTTTTGTGAAAATTTGGGCAAAACAGCAAGGAAACCCCTTTAAGTTTTTTTGTGAAAAACTGAGCAAAAATGTAAAGGGTAATCCCTTTGTATTTTTTTATGAAAAATTGAGTCCAGATGCAAATGGATATCCATTTGTATTTTTGGTGAAAAAATGAGTCAAAATGCAAAAGGGTACCTCTTTATTTTTTGGGTGAAAAACTAATCCAAAATGCAAAGGAATACTCCAATTCATTTTTTATGAAAATCTGGGAAAAAATTCAAAGGGGAAGCCTTTTGAGTTTTTGGAGAAACATTGAGCCAAAATGCAAAGGGGTATCCCTTTGAAATTTTGGAGAAAAATTAAACCAAAATACAAAAGGGCTATTTGTGTTTTTGGTGAAAAACTGATTCAAAATGCAAAATGGTACCCCTATGGCTTTCAGGTGAAAAGCTGAATGAAAATGCTAGGGAGTATCCCTTTTTATTTTTTTTTTTCTGTAAAAATCTGGGCAAAACAGCAAAGAGAAATCCCTTTGAGTTTTTTGTGAAAAACTGAGCAAAAATGCAAACGGTAATTCCTTTATGTTTTTTTTATGAAAAATTGAGTCAAAATGCAAATGGATACCCCTTTATCTTTTGGATGAAAAACTGAGCCCATATGTAAAGGAGTACCCCTTATTATTTTTTGTGAAAATTTGGGAATAAATGCAAAATGGTTGAATCCTTTTGAGTTTTTGGAGAAAAATTGAGTCAAAATACAAAAGGATACTCCTTTGAGCTTTTAGTGAAAAATTGAGTCAAAAATGAAGATGGGTATCCATTTGAATTTCTTGTGAAAAATCGAGTCAAAATGCAAATGGATACCCCTTTGAATTTTTGGTGAAAATTGTAGCAAAATGCAAAGGGGTACCCTTTTGAGCTTTTGGTTGAAAAACTGAGCAAAAATGCAAAAGGATTCCCTTTTTGAGTTTTTGGCTAAAAACTGAGCAAAAATTCAAAGGGGTACCCCTTTTTGTTTTTGGCTGAAAACAGAGTAAAAATCTAAAGGGGTACCCCTTTGAGCTTTTGGTTGAAAAACTGAGCAAAAATGCAAAAGGATTCCCTTTTTGAGTTTTTGGCTAAAAACTGAGCAAAAATTCAAAGGGGTACCCCTTTGAGTTTTTGGCTGAAAACAGAGTAAAAATCCAAAGGGGTACCCCTTTGAGCTTTTGGTTGAAAAACTAAGCCAAAATACAAAGGGTTACTCTTTTGAGTTTTTGGCGAAAAACTGAGCCAAAATTCAAAGGGGTACCCTTTTGAGTTTTTAGTGAAAAATTGAGGCAAAATGCAAAGTGATAACCTTTTGAGTTTTTGGTAAAAAATTGAACCAAAATGAAAAGGGGTTCCCCTTTGAATTTTTAGTGAAAAACTGAGTCAAAATGCAAATGGGCACCCCTTTGAGGTTTTGGTGAAAACTGAGCCAAAATGTAAAGAGGTACCCCTTTGAGCTTTTGGCTGAAAAAATTAGCAAAAATAGAAAGGGATACCAATTTTGAGTTTTTGGTGAAAAAATGAATCATAATTCAAAGGGATAACCCACACAGTTTTTCCTGAAAAGTTATGCAAAAGTGTAAAAGGGTACCTCTTTGAGTTTTTGGTTAAAAGCTGAATTAAAATACAAAGGGGTTCCCTTTTGAGTTTTTAGAGAAAATTTGAGGCAAAATGCAAAGGGGTACCCCTTTGAGTTTTTGGTGAAAAACTAAGTTAAAATGCAAAAAATGTACATCTTTGAGTTTTTGGTGAAATATTGAGAAAAAAATATACAAAGGGGTATCCATATGCGTTTTTGGTGAAAAACTTAACCAAAATGAAAAAGAGGTACCCTTTTGAGTTTTTGGTAAAAAGTTGAGGCAAAATGCAAAGGGATACCCCTTTGAGTTTTTGGTGAAAAATTTAGGCAAAATATAAAGGGATAACCCTTTTGAGTTTTTTATGAAAAACTTAATCAAAATGCAAAGCAGCACCTCTTTGAGTTTTTGAATTAAAAACTGAGTCAAAATGTAAAGGGGTACCCCTTTGAATTTTTTGTGAAAAATTGAGTCAAAATGCAAAGGGGTACCCCTTTGAGTTTTTGGTGAAAACTGTGCCAAGATACAAAGGGGTACCGCTTTGAATTTTCGGTGAAAAATTGAGCCAAAATGCAAAGGGGTAACCCTTTGAGTTTTATGTGAAAAACTGAGCAAAAATGTAAAGGGGTACCTCTTTAAATTTTTGACTTAAAGACTGAGTCAAAATGCAGAGGGATACCCCTTTGAGTTTTTTATATGAAAAATTGAGTCAAAAATACAAAGAGGTACCCCTTTGAATTTTGGGTGAAAATTGAGGTAAAATGCATAGGGGTACCCATTTGAGCATTTGGTTAAAAAACTGAGCCAAAATTCAAAGGGGTAACCCTTTAGATTTTGGCCTGAAAAACTGTGTGAAAGTGCAAAGGGGTACATTTTTTGAGTTTTTGGTGAAAAACTGAATCAAAATGCAAAGGAATTACCCTTTGATCTTTTGGAGAAAATTTGAGGCAAAATGCAAAGGGGTACCCTTTTGTGTTTTTGGTGAAAAACTATTTTAGAATGCAAAAAATGTACCTCTTTGAGTTTTTTGTTAAATACTGAGAAAAAATTCAAAGGAGTACCCTTTGGCGCTTTTGGATGAAAAATTGAGTCAAAATTCGAAAGGTTATCCCTTTGAGTTTTTTGTAAAAAATGAGCCAAAATGCAAAGGGGTACCCCCTTTGAGTTTTTTTTTTGTAAAAAATTGAGTCAAAAATACAAAGTGGTACCCCTTTGAATATTTTGTGAAAAATTGAATCAAAATGTAAAGGAGCACACCTTTGAGTTTTTGGTGAAAAACTGAGCCAAAATTCAAAGGGGCATCTCTTTGAGCTTTTGCTTGAAAAACTGAGTAAAAATGTGAAATGGTTTCCTTTTTGAGTTTTTGGTGAAAAACTGAGCCAAAATTCAAAGGGGTAACCCTTTGGGTTTTTGCTTGAAAAACTGTGCGAAAGTGCAAAGGGATACCCTTTTGAGTTTTTGGTGAAAAACTGAATCAAAATTCAAAGGGGTTACCTTTTGAAATTTTGGAGAAAATCTGAGGCAAAATGCAAAGGGGTACTTTTTTTGAGTTTTTGGTGAAAAACTGCGTCATAATGCAAAAAAGGTAACTCTTTGAGTTTTTTTTTTGTGAAATATTGAGAAAAAAGCAAAGGGGTACCCTTTGGTGCTTTTGGATGAAAATTGAGTCAAATGCAAAGGGGTACCCCTTTGATTTTTTGGTTAAAACTGAACGAAAAAAGCAAAGGGTACCCTTTTGAGTTTTTGGTGAAAAATTAAGTAAAAATGTAAATGGGTGCCCCTTTGAGTTTTTGGCGAAAAATTGAGTCAAAATGCAAAGGGATATACCTTTGAGTTTTTGGTGAAAACTAAGGCAAAATTCAAAAGGGTATCCCTTTGAGCTTTTGCTTGAAAAACTGAGTAAAAATGCAAAAGGGTTTCCTGTTTGAGTTTTTAGCGAAAAACTGAGCCAAAATTCAAAGGGGTTCCCTTTTGAGTTTTTGGTTGAAAAACTGAGTGAAAATGTAAAGGGGTATACCATTGAGCTTTTGGCTGTAAACCTTAGCCAAAATACAAAGGGGTATGCAATGGGGTACCCCTTTGCATTTTTGATGAAAATTAAGGCAAAATGCAAAGGGGCAACCCTTTAAGTTTTTGGTGAAAAATTGAACTAAAATTCAAAGGGGTACCCCTTTAAGTTTTTGGTGAAAAACTGAGTCAAAATACAAAAGGATACCCCTTTGATTTTTTGGTGAAAATTGAACCAAAATGCAAAGAGTTATCCCTTTGAGCTTTTTTTTTGAAAAACTGAACAAAAATACAAGGGGTACAATTTTTGAGTTTTTGGCAAAGAAATGCGCTAAAATTCGACGGGGTAAGCCTTTGAGTTTTTGCCTGAAAAATTATGTAAATGTGCAACGGGTACCCGTTTGAGTTTTTGATGAAAAACTGAATCAAAATGCAAAGTAGTTCCCTTTTGAGATTTTGGAGAAATCCTGAGGCAAAATGCAAAGGGGTATCCCTTTAAGGTTTTTTGTCAAAAACTGAGTTAAAATGAAAAAAATATACCCCTTTAAGTTTTTGGTGAAATACTGGAAAAAATTTCAAAGGGGTACCCTTTTGAGCTTTTGGCTGAAAAACTGAGCATAAATGCAAAGAGGCACCTTTTGAATTTTTGGTGAAAAATTGAGCAATAATGCAAATTGGTACCCCTTTAAATTTTTGGCAGAAAAATGAGTCAAAATGCAAAGAGGTACCCCTTTGAGTTTTTGGTGAAAAACTGAGTAAAAATGAAAAGGGGTACCCTTTTGAGTTTTTGGTGAAAAACTGAGCTAAAATGTAATGAGGTACCTGTTAGTGTAAGCCCTAGCCCCAATACATTGTAACGAAACACTTGAAATTAATAAAATGAGGCATTTGTTTTATCCTTTGTATTCCTGTGCATATCAATTGATAAAACTATCCAAGAATGTCGTTTCGGTTTAAGTTATCATGTGTGAGGCACATGGATTGTAAGACCTTGAAACAAATGAGACATCATTCTAAATATCCCTAGTCAGTCATTGTTATGGGAATAACAAATGAATTAAGACTAGTATGCTCTCTCTGATCTTATGAGTTCTGTCTTACGGATCATTAGGACAAGAGTGTCAATCAGAGATCATAGATACATGTTAAAGAACATGGTATCTGGATTCGATCCGCTCATGAGAATACTACATGGTACAAGTCATAAGTGTTTCTCATATGCAAGTTTTGTATCAGAGTTCTTAGACCTGAAATCTCTATGAAACTCTTTATGAATTACTGTGTACTTTGACATACACCTAACGTGCTCGTAACAGAGTGACAAGTACGGGTATGATTGGGTATGCACTGATTCATGTTAGAGAGCATGAGAGAAGTGAAGGGATTATCCCTCTCGATAAGAGAGAAAAATATCACCGGCCACTTGATCAGTGAACTGAGAAGTGTATGGCCATACCGAGATGAAATAATGAGTAATCATCATTTATCTGAGAGTTCAGTGTCACTGGAATATCAAGAAAGGAATTAATATATATAAGGATGACTAGTTCCATGCCTTATATTAATTCTGATATTTATGGGTAAGGGACTATGCAAAATTGCATTAGGTCACTAAATGCCATATGCATTTTCATTTAATTTGGAATGCTATAATATCTTGCTAGAGAATATATATAGCCTTTGAATTAATTTATTAATTCATTGCCAACATTAAATGGACCTATAGGATCGCACACAAAGCATTGGGCTTAAAATGTTTAAATTAAGTATTGAGCATTAATTTGGGCTTTTAATTAAAGTCAAATTAATGTATGTAATGGGTTATAATATTGCTATTGGGCTTTGGTCCATGAGAGAGAAATTCAGCCCACAAGGTTTAATTTCAATTAATTAATTATGTTACATTAATTAAGTTAATTGAGTATTAAAGCCTAAAGGAATTTAAATTAAATCAAATCACTTAAATATATATAATGAAGTGGCCGAAATTCCAAGATGGAATTCAAGGAATTTCGGCACATGCAATTAAGTTATATTAAGTGATTTTATTTAATTAAATGTCTTATGTTTTATTTCAAATTTGAATTTAAATTCAAAGGAGTTTAATTCAAAATATATTACTTATCTTTAGGAAGTGATAGAGTTTGAATTAATCATCTTAGGATGGTTGAATTCAGATCAAAGACTTGCCAAAGGATAAGCATATATATTAAAAGAAATAAAACCCTAAATCTAATTTTTTTGTGGCATGAATAGTAACTGGTGAATAGTGACTCTCTCTCTCTTAATTCTTTTGTTCAATTTTTTATAAGGAGAAAGGATTGTTCCTCATTCTCTTGTGTTATTGAGCAGTAATAGCAATCTAAAGAAGTACAAAATCAAGTTTTGTAGCTTCAAACTATAACCCTTACACAATACCGAAAAAGAGATCTAGCAATCTCGTTTTTAAGCCGACGGTGTAATTGTGTGTGTGAGAATAGAGGGAGTGGCGCAAAAGGCTATTCCTTGGCATTGGTGATCGAGATCTAAGGCGGACAAAGCCATCTTAGTTGCTGGTCATCATCGGAATAAAAGTTTTAAAAGGCATCAAAAGTTGTAAGTTCGATAACCCTAAAATTGCATGTTTCGATTCTATCTTTGGATATGTATGGTATGTATGATAAAATTTTTGTTTTTCCGCTGTGCTATCATGATTATCATACCATGTCATATTCCATCAGTGGTATCAGAGCCTAGACATGCTTATTTTAGTGCTTTAGATGCATGAAAAAATTAATTAAAAATCGTTATTTTGAAAACATGCAAATCTGAAATTTTCTGTTTTGAGTTTTTTGCATTGTTTTGGTGTAAAAACGATTTTAATGTAAAAATGATTTTAATTGATTAGATAAGTATTATAATTAATATGACATGTTAATATACTGTCCTAAGATGTTATTAGGACTGGTAATGGTCGGATTTAATTATTTATACCTGATGGTACATGTTAATTATGAAACTAGGTGCTAGTTGGCATGTAAATTGCTAGTTTAACAACTAGTTTTCAAAATTAAATGTAAAAACGTTTTTGGCATGTTTGTAAGTGATATTTAAAGATTAATTATCAGGTCTGGACATATTTTAAATTTGGTTTTAATTCTGGTCCATGATAATTTAATTGATTAATTTTAAAATCACTTAAAACAATGACTAGTTTGTGTTTGTTACATGTTTAATCAACATTGTTTGCTTTGTTTTGATTAAAATGGTAAAAACACATTTAGATTAAAATGGTACAGAATATTAAATCAATATTTATGGACTTATTTAGAATATTAAATGACTCATAAAATTGATTTAAATGTTTGTGCATTTCATGGCATTACATAAGCATTAAACAACTAGTTTTGTTGTTTGTTTGTTTTTGCATGAATGTCGTGTGTTATTATATGTGTTCTTCATGATTTTATTTTTAATTCATGTTAGCACATATTATATGTATTTTTAATGTTTATGGGTTGTATGACATAAAATTAAAAATGGCAAAATTGGAAATTATACTAGAGTTGATTTATGGCACAAATCTAACTAGTTTGTGTTTTGGGCTTTTAAAAGAACTTATTCAATAAGAGGATTTAGTCCATTGGGCTTCGGCCCAGGCCCATCATGGGGTCATCTCTTAAAGGTTCAAGTACACAATTTCCATTAATGGGCTTGGCTAAATTAAATAAAATTGGACTTTGTTTTATCCATGAATGTTATGTATATTTATTTGCTAGTTTGGTGTGATGAATGGATATGCATGGTGCATTCATGGGCCCTGGGTTTTGTAATTAAATATAGCCTGCGAGCCATTATATTTTATTGTAAAAGTTTCATTTATTTCTTAGAATAGAATTTATTTGAAGACTTTGTAAATCAAGACGAAGCCCACCGGAGTGGAGAAGCCCAACTCGAAGATTCTTATGTAATAGTATAGAATCTTAGTTGTAAGTTTTTGGGCCCATGTTTGTCACGCTTTACTTTATGCAATTATATATATATATGCATGCTATTTATGGATGACAAAGCATATGCCATGTAAGCCGTAATAAAATGAATCCCTAAAAATAGTAAGTCACAAAGTTGCCTTCCTAATTCGAAACATGTCAAGGCATCGATCATCGATCACGTAGACTAGGAGTCCTAGATGCGCCCGATTATCTTTGTGAGGCATGGGTTGTGAATGTAGGTTGGACTTATCATGGAAAGGGATGCCCGGACCTAGGCAACTAATAAATGGGTTGTGCTATAACATCTTAAGATGTTAACCCATTTGATCTAAGAGTCATGTACGAGACATGATTGGAGTTTTTCTACCTAATTAACTTAACTTGTTAGGTGTACAAGCTCAGCTTGACTAATAAGTTGTTGTGAAAAGTGGATCTTGGCCCACATTAAATCACTAACGCGAATTATTTAAAGGGATATTAATTCGGTTTGTGGGATCATAAATAAGACCTCATTTAATCTTGCTAAATTTTATTGTAGATTGAAAATGGCATCTTCAAACAACAATTTCTCATTGCGATCGGTCCTTGAAAAGGACAAATTAAATGGCACCAATTTCATAGACTGGTCTCGAAACTTAAGAATAGTTCTTAAGCAAGAGAAAAAGTCGTATGTTTTGGATGCACCCTTGCCTGAAGAACCAGGAAGGAACGCCTCTGCGGTTCAAAAGGAAACTTTTGAGACCAAGAAGAGCGACTCCAACGATGTGACCTGTCTGATGCTGGCCACTATGGTGCCTGACTTGCAAAAGCAATTTATGGACCAAGAGGCTTATACGATCATGGTGCACCTCAAGGAGATGTTCCAAGAGCAAGCTCGTCACGAGAGGTTCGTGACAACAAAGGCATTAATTTCTTGCAAGATGGCTGAGGGTACACCTGTTAGTACCCATATACTCAAGATGAAAGGGTATCTTGATACTCTTGAGAAGCTTGAGGTACTAGTGCCAAAGGAATTGGCCACTGACTTGATCTTAGGATCATTGCCTGCTGCTTATGATCCATTTGTGATGAATTATAACATGCATGCAATGAACAAGTCAGTCACTGAGCTTCATGGGATGCTTAAGAATGCTGAAGAGAACATTCGAAAGACCAATCCCGTACTTATGGTTCAAAAGGGAATTAAGAAGGGAACCGCTAAGGGAAAGGGAAAGGGAAAGGCAAAACCCAAGTCAAGTGGGAGTGCACCTCAGGCCCAATCCAAGCCCAAGGCGCCAAAACTCAAAGAGAGTGAGAGCACTTGCTTCCATTGCAACAAGATAGGGCATTGGAGGAAGAATTGTGCTCTCTTCAAGGAAGAACCAAAGAAGAATGGAGCCAAGGCGTCCAGTTCTGGTATTTTTCTTGTTGAAATTAACCTTTCTATTTCTACCACTTGGGTATTGGATACCGGTTGTGGTTCTCACATTTGTTCAAATGTGCAGGGGCTAAGAAATAGGCGGTTACTTGGGAAGAATGAAGTGGACCTCCGTGTGGGGAATGGAGCACGAGTTGCTGCCATGGAGATAGGCGACTATCACCTCACTTTACCTTTCGGACTTTGTATTGTTTTGAATAATTGTTATTATGTGCCTGCTATGAGCAGAAACATTATTTCAGTTTCATGTTTGGATAATGATGAATTTGATTTTGTTATTAAAAATGGCAATGCTCATATTCTTCGCCAAGGCATTTCTTATGGCAATGCCATGTTGCAAAATGGCCTTTATATCCTTGATTTACAAAACAAAGAGTCGATATACAACATTAATACAAAGAGGGTTAAATCAAACGAATTGAACCCTACTTACTTTTGGCATTGTCGTTTAGGACATGCAAACGAAAAACGCATTTCAAGACTCCACAAAACTGGAGTGCTTGGGTCATTCGACTTAGAGTCTTATGACACATGCGAGCCATGTTTGCATGGAAAAATGACAAAGAGTCCTTTTAATAAAAAAGGTGAAAGGACTAATGGCTTATTGGAACTAATACATACCGATGTATGTGGACCTTTAAGTACACATGATAGAGGTGGTTTTAGCTACTTCATGACATTCACAGATGACTTCAGTAGATATGGCTATGTCTATCTAATGAAGTACAAGTCTGAAACTTTTAAGAAATTCAAAGAGTTTAAGTACAAAGTAGAAAACCAACTTGGCAAAAGTATAAAAGCCATTCGATCAGATCGAGGTGGCGAATACTTAAGCCAAGAGTTTGACAGTCATCTAAAGGAGTGTGGTATTATTTCACAGCTCACTCAACCTGGAACACCGCAATGGAATGGTGTGTCCGAAAGGAGAAATCGAACTCTGTTGGACATGGTTCGATCTATGATGAGTCAAGCTAATCTTCCTATCTCTTTTTGGGGTTATGCATTAGAAATTGCTGCGTTTCTATTGAACCGTACTCCAACTAAAGTAGTTGAGAAGACACCATACGAGGTATGGACTGGGAAAGAACCCAATATGTCTTTTCTCAAGATTTGGGGCTGTGAAGCACATGTTAAGAAATTAACATCTGACAAACTAGAGTCCAAATCGACTGTCTGCTTGTTTGTGGGCTATCCCAAAGAAACAAAGGGATACTACTTTTACTCACAAGCCGAGAACAAAGTATTTGTTGCTCGCAAGGCTGTTTTCTTGGAAAAGGAGTTCCTTCTCAAGAAAGACAGTGGGAGTAAAGTAGAACTTGGAGAAATTCAAGTGCCACAAGCTCCTATAGAGGATGGTTTGGAAATGGGATCAAGTTCATAACCAGTTGTGGAACAAGAACCCATTACACAAGTACCTAGAAGGTCTGGTAGGGTACGTCAGGAGATTGAGAGATATGGATTTCTAATCACTGACAGTGACACTATTGAGTTAGTAGATCGTGAGGATCCTACTATCTACCGAGAAGCTATTGAAAGCCCAGACTCGGATAATTGGCTTGAAGCCATGAAATCCGAGATACAATCAATGTACGATAACCAGGTTTGGACCTTGGTTGATCCACCAGAAGGTGCTAAGGTAATTGAATGCAAGTGGTTATTCAAACTAAAAGCTGATAAGACCTACAAAGGTAGACTAGTAGCAAAAGGTTTTCGACAAACTCATGGTATAGACTATGACGAGACCTTTTCGCCTGTAGTCATGCTCAAGTCCATTAGGATCTTGCTTGCCATAGTTGCATATCATGATTATGAGATATGGCAAATGGATGTCAAAACTGCTTTCCTTAACGGAAATTTACTTGAGGATGTGTATATGACACAGCCTGAAGGTTTTGTCAATCCCAAGCATCCTAAGAAGGTATGCAAGCTTCAAAAATCTATTTATGGATTAAAGCAAGCATCCCGAAGTTGGAATCTTCGCTTTGATGAGGCAGTCAAAGAATTTGACTTCATCAAGAACGAAGATGAGCCTTGTGTGTACAAGAAGGTTAGTGGGAGCATAGTAGTGTTTCTGGTCCTATATGTGGACGACATCCTTCTCATTGGGAATGACATTACAACATTGCAAAAGGTTAAGCAATGGTTGGGAAAATGTTTCTCAATGAAAGACTTAGGTGAAGCCGAAACAATACTTGGTATTCGAATCTATAGAGATAGATCGAATCGGCTTTTGGGACTAAGTCAAGAAAAGTACATAGACAAAGTAATAAAGCATTTTAGTATGGGAAACTCAAAGAAAGGGTACATACCTTTGGCTTTGGGAGTTCCTTTGACTAAAGAACAGTGCCCTAAAACCAAGGAGGAAAGGGACAACATGAGTAGAATCCCATATGCATCTGCTATTGGATCTATCATGTACGCTATGTTATGTACTAGGTTGGATGTTGCTCATGCACTGAGTATAACCAGTAGGTTTCAGCAAGACCCTGGTGAGAAGCACTGGTCTGCTGTAAAAGGGATCCTTAAGTACCTGCGAAGGACTAAGGATCACTTCTTGGTGTATAGTGGTCAAGAAGAGCTCGTCATACAAGGATATGCCGATGCTGCTTTTCAGCCAGCACTCAGGATTCTAGATCGCAATCTGGATTTGTTTTTGTTTTAAACGGTGGTGCTGTCAACTGGAGAAGCTCAAAGCAAGAGACCGTTGCCGACTCAACTACAGAATCTGAGTATATTGCAGCAAGTGAGGCTGCAAAAGAGGCTGTTTGGATTAAAAATTTCATTAATGGATTAGGAGTGGTCCCAAGCATCCTAGATCCATTAGAAATTTTCTGTGACAATAACGGGGCCATCGCACAGGCAAAGGAGCCCCGGTCACACCAGAAATCCAAACACATACTCAGAAGGTACCACCTGATCAGAGAAATCATTGATCGTGGGGACGTCAAGGTTAGCAAGATAGCAAGTGAAGACAATGTAGCAGATCCTTTGACGAAACAGTTACGTCCAAATCTGCACGTTCTTAGGGCTATGCCCAATTGGGACTAGTGCTAGTGGGAGATTGTTAGTGTAAGCCCTAGCCCCAATACATTGTAACGAAACACTTGAAATTAATAAAATGAGGCATTTATTTTATCTTTTGTATACCTGTGCATGTCAATTGATAAAACTATCCAAGAATGTCATTTCGGTTTAAGTTATCATGTGTGAGGCACATGGATTGTAAGACCTTGAAACAAATGGGACTTCATTCTAAATATCCCTAGTCAGTCATTGTTATGGGAATAACAAATGAATTAAGACTAGTATGCTCTCTCTGATACTATGAGTTCTGTCTTACGGATCATTAGGACAAGAGTGTCAATCAGAGATCATAGATACATGTTAAAGAACATGGTATCTGGATTCGATCCGCTCATGAGAATACTACATGGTACAAGTCATAAGTGTTTCTCATATGCAAGTTTTGTATCAGAGTTCTTAGACCTGAAATCTCTATGAAACTCTTTATGAATTACTGTGTACTTTGACATACACCTAACGTGCTCGTAACAGAGTGACAAGTACGGGTATGATTGGGTATGCACTGATTCATGTTAGAGAGCATGAGAGAAGTGAAGGGATTACCCCTCTCGATAAGAGAGAAAAATATCACCGGCCACTTGATCAGTAAACTGAGAAGTGTATGGCCATACCGAGATGAAATAATGAGTAATCATTATTTATCTGAGAGTTCAGTGTCACTGGAATATCAAGAAAGGAATTAATATATATAAGGATGACTAGTTCCATGCCTTATATTAATTCTGATATTTATGGGTAAGGGACTATACAAAATTGCATTAGGTCACTAAATGCCATATGCATTTTCATTTAATTTGGAATGCTATAATATCTTGCTAGAGAATATATATAGCCTTTGAATTAATTTATTAATTCATTGCCAATATTAAATGGACCTATAGGATCGCACACAAAGCATTGGGCTTAAAATGTTTAAATTAAGTATTGAGCATTAATTTGGGCTTTTAATTAAAGTCAAATTAATGTATGTAATGGGTTATAATATTGCTATTGGGCTTTGGTCCATGAGAGAGAAATTCAGCCCACAAGGTTTAATTTCAATTAATTAATTATGTTATATTAATTAAGTTAATTGAGTATTAAAGCCTAAAGGAATTTAAATTAAATCAAATCACTTAAATATATATAATGAAGTGGCCGAAATTCCAAGATGGAATTCAAGGAATTTCGGCACATGCAATTAAGTTATATTAAGTGATTTTATTTAATTAAATGTCTTATGTTTTATTTCAAATTTGAATTTAAATTCAAAGGAGTTTAATTCAAAATATATTACTTATCTTAGGAAGTGATAGAGTTTGAATTAATCATCTTAGGATGGTTGAATTCAGATCAAAGACTTGCCAAATGATAAGCATATATATTAAAAGAAATAAAACCCTAAACCTAATTTTTTTTGTGGCATGAATAGTAACTCGTGAATAGTAACTCGTGAATAGTGACTCTCTCTCTCTTAATTCTTTTGTTCAATTTTTCACAAGGAGAAAGGATTGTTCCTCATTCTCTTGTGTTATTGAGCAGTAATAGCAATCTAAAGAAGTACAAAATCAAGTTTTGTAGCTTCAAACTATAACCCTTACACAATACCGAAAAATAGATCTAGCAATCTCGTTTTTAAGCCGACGGTGTAATTGTGTGTGTGAGAATAGAGGGAGTGGCGCAAAAGGCTATTCCTTGGCATTGGTGATCGAGATCTAAGGCGGACAAAGCCATCTTAGTTGCTGGTCATCATCGGAATAAAAGTTTTAAAAGGCATCAAAAGTTGTAAGTTCGATAACCCTAAAATTGCATGTTTCGATTCTATCTTTGGATATGTATGGTATATATGATAAAATTTTTTTTTTTTCGCTGTGCTATCATGATTATCATACCATGTCATATTCCATCACCAACTGGGCTAGCTTTATTGTAGGTTCTAAATTGCTCACAATTCGATCGGTCCAAATGTCCTTTCCTCATTTCAACAATCTCAAGATTACCACTTGTATATTTATGTGTGTGTATGTATATATACATACATATATACCTTTATACAGACATACTACGTATTTATATGTATGTATTTTATGTATATATGCAGGTACATACATAAAGGTACCTACAACATACATACATACATATACACATGCATGTATGTATGTTTGTATGATGCATACATGCATACATACTATGCATGTATAAAGAATTATTTTTAGTATTGACACTTAATAAATTTTTTTTCTTGCACATAATTATTTTTATTGATTCAAAATTTAGTTCATTCTTTTTGAAAATATATAATGGATATTTAGGAAAAAATAAAAAATAAATTAAAATTAAAATCAATAATTTAATTTTTTTTATGAT